>JBBPBX010019467.1:0-44426 GCA_038048925.1 Garcialebias charrua | reverse complement strand
TTTAATGCAGAAAAACTCCGTTCACAAGATGCAGTAGTCACTGGGATCACAACTGCTATTTTACAGAGTCTGTAGAGCTCAGAAAACACCTCTTTATATGGCTCGATGAACTGTACTAGCTCCACTGTACTAGTGGGTCTCTGCATCCCAGTCTGAATTTTTCTGTCTAAAATCCCTCTGAACTGATGTAGTTCAGGCCCCAGGTCATCAATACTTGAATCATATAACTGAGCAAATGAAAACAGAGCTGTCTCTTTCAGGAATTCACCTTTTTGGGGATTTAGAGCATGGACGCTGTTCATCATATCACAGTTTCTCCTAGAAAACCGTCTTTCAAGCTCACTGAGCATTAGATCAATGACAGGGTAGAAAAAGTTTGTACGAAACCCGTCTTTATCTTGTTCTGACTCTCTCTGCCCAACAGTGGTCATTACACAGTGCTCGCTGAGTTTAGAGCTTAGTGTTCTTTGGCGTTTTGCAGCTGGTGGTGTTGAATCACACTGCCCAAAAATAGTCAACACTTCATCCCACACATGATCAAAAAATGACTCCTGCCTGAAATCTTTTAATGTCTGAACTAAAGCTTCAACTAAATCCACAGCTTTTGAAATGTCAAGTGTTGAAGACTGTAGCATATCAGACAGAAGTTTTGTTTCTCCAAACACTTTACGCAGTGTAACAAGATGCACAATAAATTCTAGATTTATCTGTGCCAGCAGACCTCTTGCCTGAACAGATCTTTCACCATGATGTTCTCGGGCAATTTCTTGCAGTAGTCGCTTAAGGGCAGGCAGTCTATCCATGATGTTACGCAGAGCTAAAAATCGACATGCCCAACGAGTGTCACTTAAACGCTGGAGCTCTCTTGGTACACCTTCGTACATCTCGGTTTGTATAGCTAGCCATTTAGGATGGACAGCTGACCAACGAGTGTCACTTAAACGCTGGAGCTCTCTTGGTACACCTTCGTACATCTCGGTTTGTATAGCTAGCCATTTAGGATGGACAGCTGATCCAGATGTGAACACGTATAGTTTTTCTAGTAAGTAGAAAAACTCCTCTACCTCTGGGAGAGCTTTGACTGTATCTACTAAAACTAGATTTAGACAGTGGGCTGTGCAATGGACGTAAAAAGCATATTTTGCATCCTCTTTGATCCTTACATGTACCCCAGAATGCCTCCCGCTCATAACAGAGGCACCATCATAAGCTTGGCCTACGAGATTTTTTTTGTACTCCAGACCATGTTTTTCCAGTATGTAGATTATTTTCTCACTAAGCCCTGCTGCATCAAGCTTCTCTGCAGACTCAAAATGTAGAAAACTTTCATTGATAGCTCCATTGTAGTAGTACCTTAGTACAAGAGAGATCTGTTCCTTTTTCTTTACATCTTTTGTTTCGTCTGCTATGATGCTGAAAACCTCACTGTTTTTCACTTCCTCTGTAATTTCAGTTCGAACCATGTCTGCTAAACAGTCCAGAATCTCATTCTGAATGATTTTGCTGGTATACTTTGCATTATGAATGGAAGTCAACCGTTTTTTAATAGCTTTGTCATGGTTAGCAATAGTTTCCAAAATTGCCTTGAAGTTCCCTTTATTGTCTGAGTCTGCAGACTCATTATGCCCTCTTTGAGCTAAATTTTGAGTGGCAGTAAGTAAAAGCACTTCCGCTATTGTTTTTATATATTCACGATTTTCTTTAACCTGTCTGTTGTGCTCCTTGTTTAACACATTGACCAGTGTTGCATTAGCTGCTGCAGCTTTCTGATACTCCCTCCATGTAACCATGGCTTGTTTATGGCGCTCAGACCTCGCATGTATTGCAAACCCCGCATCTTTGTAAGATGCATTCTTCCAGTTTTTAAAACCAACTGGGGAATCAAACACAGTGTCTGAGCTGTTGGGAGGGCTAAAATGTCTGCAAGCGTAACAATACGCAGAGTCCAAGTGTTGTGAATATTCAAGCCAGGGGTGAATGTGATACCAAGCTGCTTTGAAGCTCCTCCTTCTGTCCCCCATCAAGGTTCTTGGAAATAACTTTAGGTCTGGCTGCATCGGTGGATCTTCTTTGCATTTGCTGATGTCTGTGGAGAAAGCAAAACCAAAAATATGTAAATTAACATATACACCGGAAAATACGGTAATTGCATTTTTGAGATCTGTACATTCTTTCATTGAATTCTAAAACCTGAACAAGGACCAAGACTGCAAATAAGCTAAAGCTAGATTTCTTGACTATTTTTTAACAAAGCCAGCAATAATATTTCATTCAAACTCAACTTGGGTCAGAAAACTTAACATTAACAAACACATTTTTTTGAACATCACAAACCTGATGGTCCAGTGCTTGTGGATCCACAAATATTCTCCATCTGTGTCTCACGTGCTGCTTCCATCTCAGTCTCAGCTGTCTCCATTCCAGGATCTTCATGTGTCTCTCTTTCCGTCCCTGGGCCCTCTCCAGTGTCTTCCAGGTCCTCTGGCTGTGTGGGGCTCTCAACGTGCCTTTCTTCAGCTCTCTCAACACCTCCATCTGGTTCTGTCTCAATGTCTGCCTCACTGATATTTGTCTTTCTTGTGCAGAAATAAGATGTAATGTCCATCTTTCTCTTCATTTTGCACTATAGACAAACATGCATGGAGAGGGAAATACAACACTTCAGCAACAGCAACTATTAATATTTTTTAACACAAGTTAGCTTGGTTGTGTGTTGTGTAAGATAATGGCCGCCATTCTTAAAATGGCGTCCACAGAAGCGAGCGAGCATCGATGGACTTCACAAGATTATTAATCTTGTGAAGTCCATCTTAGATTAACACGGTAAAAACAATTGTTTCTTGCGAGAAAAAATATATTTCTTAGCTGACATTATAGCACACACGGTCTCCTGAGCTTAACAAAAGAAAACCGTGTGTTATATTCCGACGAAATACGGGTAGCGTTAGGTAGAAGCATGCCATGTGTGTTGTTGTAAGATAACTAGCGTTAGCTAGAAGCATACAACATAAACGCCTGGTCTGCGGCTGCTATTATAATTCATACTAGCCAACAACATCATTTCTTGACCAGAATTGTTACCTTGTATTGTTTGTATTTGTAGTGTGGTACTCGTGGATGACGCTCGGTAACTTCGCCGTCTTCGCGCTCGCTCTTCTTTTCGTTGTTCGCACTTCGCAGTGGTGTAACGCACTAAAAGGTACAACTACCTGAATGTTGTGCCCGGAGGGCGGGCCCCGGAAGCAGGGCGGGCGGCGGACCAGGGTCCGTGCTGACGCAGTTCCGCTTCTGCTCGGAGGAGGGCGGGACCCGGAAGCAGGGCGGAAGCGGGCGGCGGACTGGCGTGCTGAGCTTTGTTTCCGCTTCTGCTCGGAGGGCGGGCCACAGGGCGGGCCAGGGTCCATATTAGGCGGGCACGGGCCCGCGTGGGCCCGTGTGTAGAACCGCCACTGCATCCAGTCCTACCGGGAGCAACTTGGGGTTAAGTGTCTTGCCCAGGGACACAACGATACATGGTGTGGGGAACCGGGATTCGAACCTCCAACCTTCCGATCGGCGGACGACTGCCATTACCACTACGCCACGGCCGCTTCACTTTATTGAAATTCCTTCAAAGAATCTTTTATCTTGAAAAGCCGAACCGGAACTGAGGTCGCTATTTCGGTAGGTCGACGCAGATCTCATGGAAGCCGCTGAAAGGTGAACGAGCTGAAGCCTGAACAACGTGAGCACGGATGGACGGTAGGGCGGGGCCACATATCGTTCCCGGTAATACCGGTAAAAAAAGCTTGCCCGGGCAAAAAAGTTATATCATGATATGCTAATTTCATGACGTAATACGTCAGGGCGCCCCGCCCCCTTCCCAACCGAGCGCTTCAAACAACCAAATCGAACTGCGCATCCCCAGTCTGCATGCAATACTAGCTAGCTAAAATGCTAAAAACAAACAACTCGCGTCTCAGCTTCTCTCCCCCTGCTCTAAACTGCAGGTACAGAGAGCTCAAATGTCTCCCCCCCACCCCTCTCTGAGCAGTCGGTGCTGTGTGTCTCCCCCGCTCTAAACCGTCGTTACAAACACGCGCGGCTCTCCACGGACCAACATTAAGGTGATCAGAGACAGATCAGTTTAAGAAATGAATCATTCCTGCATGAATAGATGAAGCTGAAACACCAACAAGCTTCAGGGTCAGCTGAAAACACCTTGTTACAAGTTCTGGAAGTTATACTTCATTTAAAGGCAACATATATTGTGTGGTATGTTACATTTGTGCTCAACATATTTTAAGATTAATTTTATTTAGTTGTTTTAGGAAACTACACCTGCACTTTAATTGTTGTGGTGGATTTTGTTGATCTATATTTTGTGCAGACTTTTTCAATCTAAATAACAGATCATTTTTATTTTTATACTTGGAGACTGAATACTTTACTAAATAAAGTAATTTGAGTAAAATTACCCCTTGTTGTTTTTTTATTTATATACATAATACTACAAAGCAACATGTTAAGTTAATTTAGTCAAATAAATAAATTTGATTTCTGTTTTTTGTTGTTGTTAATCACAAAATTTATTGTTATTGTGATAATGCTCTGAAATATCACAATAGAATTTTTTAGCCATATCTCCCCACCCCTAACTCTGTGTACGTCTGTGTACGTTGAGGCTAATCTACTTTACCGTAGCCGAGATGAAGAATTTTCGCAAGGTAAAGAGTCGTCGTTCCTCGCGGGCAAGAGTCTAGCTGAAGCCAACGAAGAGTGTGCTTTTCCTGGTTAAAAACACATCAAGATATTACCTCTCCTCATCCTCCATATTCTTCCATCCTCCATTTTCTCTTCCCTGAAACGTTCTTTTTATTCCTTAAGCCAGTTAACTAAACTTTAAGTTAATGTGCCTGCAGAGATAAGTTATACTAAGACCAGTTACTTGTGTTCTGTTGTACCTAGAAGTTACGGACGCGTGATGTCATTTGCTGAAGTAAATTTATAGGAAATTCTGATCGATCAATCATGTATATATGTTGTGATGTAATTCAATGATTTGTTAATTAAATGATTCAGCTCTGCTGTTTCAACATAAATTAATATTTCATGTCTTTACATCCCATCACCAAGTCACAGAATTATAAATTAATCTGAAAAAGTGAGAACCCGTGAATTGTTGATGATAATTTGTGTCAGTCTAAACCCTGCTCAAATTTACTTCTAAAATATAGGTAAGTCAGTAAAACTGACCCCTGCCTATATTATTACAATGTTTTTTTAACTATGGCTGAGGATAATAACTGCCCATGAACCGTGTGTTTGAGTTAGCAGAGAGAAAGATGAACGAGGAGCTGATTTGATGCTGCATGTGAGTCTGCGAGCTCGGGGGAGCTGATGGGCAAACACCACGGAGTTGGGGATTGTTGCTACGGGCTGACGATCTGAAGTCTGTGGTCTGATCTGAAGTCTGTGGTCTGATCTGTAGTCTGTGAGCTGGTGAGGCCAGAGAGGCATTGGAGTGCTGCTGTGGGACAATAAATTACATCCAGGCCCCAGATGGACGAGAGCTGAGCTGAACTGGTTGCTGGTGGACAGGACCTGCGCTAAGCTAATTGCTGTGGACGTGAGCAGAGCAGCGAGCGAGTTGCTGTTGGACGTGAGCAGAGCAACGAGCGAGTTGCTGTTGGACATGAGCAGAGCAACGAGCGAGTTGCTGTTGGACGGGAGCAGAGCAACAAGCGAGTATAGCTGTTAGATGGGAGCAGAGCAGCGAGCGAGTTGCTGTTGGACGGGAGCAGAACAACGACCGAGTTGCTGTTGGATGGGAGCAGAGCAACGAGCGAGTTGCTGTGGACGGGAGCAGAGCAGCGAGCAAGTTGCTGTGGACGGGAGCAGAGCAACGTGCGAGTTGCTGTGGACGGGAGCAGAGCAGCGAGTGAGTTGCTGTGGACGGGAGCAGAGCAGCGAGCGAGTTGCTGTGGACGGGAGCAGAGTAACGTGCGAGTTGCTGTGGAACAGTGAATTTCTGTATCCAGGCCAGAAGAAGCAGGCGAGATGAGTCCTGGGAGAAAAAAGAAACAGGAGTCGCCGAGACAGGAGTCGGTGAGACAAAACTCGGTGGAAAAAAATTTGGAGTTAATGGAGGAATTGAAAAATGCAATAAACTTTCTCACTGAGGAACTTGCAAGTTTGAGAGCTGAGCAAAAAAACATTACTCAACTGGTAGAGGAGATGAAGCAAATGAAAGCTCAGGAGATCATCAGAGATGAACGATTAGCTCAATTGGAACAAAAGTGTGATGACATGGAACAATACATCAGAGGCGAGAATCTGGTAATTTCTGGACTCGAGGTTAAACGCCGGACATCGGCAGAAGTAGTTGCAGGCACTAACACGACTGAAGAAGGACCACCAGAACAACTGCAGTCTCTGGAGGATCAGGTAGTCACTTTCTTAAATGGCAAAAACATTAACATTAAACATGATGACATTTCCACCTGTTACACACTGCCCAATAGAGCTAACAAACTTAAACCATCAGTAGTCGTCAGATTCATTGGAAGGAAACAAAGAAACAGGGTAATGATGCAGTCAAAGAAACTCATAAACACTAATGTCTACATGAATGAACACCTAACTAAAAAAAACGCAAACATTGCACATGAAGCAAGGTTGTTGAAAAAGAACAAAAAAAGAACAAAAACTTGGACAAGAAACGGAAACATATGGATCAAAGTACATGAAAATTCTCAAGCTAAAATAATAAAAGATCTGAAAGACTTAGACACATTTTGATGAGCTCAAAAATGACAAATCACCAATCACTATCACATGTTCATACACAAAAATTGACAAAAATGAACAAACAAACAAATACATTAAAACATGACAACAACAAACGAAGACTCAGAGTTTAAAATATACAATGTTGAAGATGTGGTTGATGCAAACTTTTATCCTGCTATAAAAGACTGTGAATACTATAATGAAGAACAGTTTAATGACATCAATATAACAAATGGAGATCTCTCTATTATTCACATCAATAGTAGAAGTATAAATGCAAATATATCCAAAATAACAGATTATTTAAAACAGTTAAACAGAACTTTTACATTAATAGCACTGTCAGAGACATGGCTTAATGATGAAAACAAAAATAATGTTCACATCGAAGGATATGAATTATATCATTTAAACAGAAACAATAAAAAAGGTGGTGGAGTAGCTCTATTTGTCAAAAATGAAATAAAGTGTAGAATAATTAATGAAATGTCAATAATTGTTGACAATCTTATGGAAATAATAACAATAGAAATATTAAACGAAAATGCTAAAAACATATCCATAAGTTGTGTATATCGATCACCAGGATCAAATATAGAAATATTCACCGATAAAATCATACAACTATTGGAAAAGAGTTTAAATAAAAAAGTTTTCTTGTGTGGAGACTTTAATATTGACCTGGGAAATAAAACAGATTCAAATAACATCAGCACATTTCTAAATTCAATGTATAGTTTAAATCTTTATCCGTTAATATCAAAACCAACAAGAATTACAACTCATAGTGCTACGATAATTGACAACATTTTCACAAATATAACAAATGGGGATATGACAGGTGGTATCTTAACAACTGATTTAAGTGATCATTTACCAGTTTTCACTATCTACAGAAATGATCAAAACATTACAAAAGAAGTTACAATTAAGAAAAAAATAATAAACACATCAAAAAAAGCTATGGATCAATTAAAAGATGATTTACAGAAGCAAAACTGGAAGGACGTGTATATTGATGATGTTAACAGATCATATGATGAATTTATGAATATTTTAGAAGCTCTGTATGAAAAGAATTGTGTGCAAAGAAATCGTAGAAAAAGAAATATTGTCGACCAACCTTGGATGACTAAAGGGTTGAGAAATGCTTGTAAAAAAAAATACTTGTATTCATGTTTCTTAAAAACGAGAACACAACAAGCTGAAGAAAAATATAAAAATAAATTGGTAATGATTATAAGAAAATGCAAGAAAGAATACTATAGTGATTTATTAAACAAGAGTAATGGTGACACTAAAACAACATGGCGAGTTATAAATGATGTTCTAAAAAGTCATAAAGCGAAAACGAACATTGCAAAATATTTTGTGAAAGATGACAAAGAAATACATGATGAGAATGATATCGTAAATGAATTTAATCAATATTTTGTAAATATTGGATCAAGCCTTGCAGCTAAAATACCAAAAGTAGATAATAATGTGTGTCATTCAATTAAAAGCTGCACCAACAGTATTTTTCTTAATGGAACTAACAAAGAGGAAATTATGAAAATGGTAAAAAATCTCTCAGACAAGAGATCAAAAGACTGGGTGGACATGGATATGATGTTCGTAAAAGAAATAATGAGTTATGTTATTGAACCGTTTACATATATATGCAATTTATCTTTTTCAACAGGAATATTTCCAGATAACATGAAAGTAGCAAAGGTAATTCCTCTTTTTAAAAATGGTGATAAATGTGTATTCAATAATTATAGGCCAATATCCTTATTACCACAGTTCTCAAAAATTCTAGAAAAACTATTTGTGACCAGATTGGATCAATTTATTGATAAACAAAATATTTTAAGTAGCAGTCAGTATGGGTTTAGAGGAAAAAACTCTACATCAATGGCTCTCATGGATTTAATGGAACAAATAACTAATGCTGTCGATCATAAACAGTACTGTGTTAGTGTTTTTGTTGATCTAAAAAAAGCATTTGATACCATTGACCACACCATTCTCCTTGAAAAACTAAATAAATATGGTATTAGAGGACCAGCATTACAGTGGGTATCTAGCTATTTGAAAGATAGGAAACAGTTTGTGCAAATAAATGATGTTAGATCTGACCTCCGTGATATCACTTGTGGAGTTCCTCAGGGCTCTGTGCTTGGACCAAAGTTATTTATTTTATATGTGAATGACTTGGTAAATGTGTCAGGACTTCTTAAATGTGTTCTTTTTGCCGATGACACCACATTTTTCTGTTCGGGTAAAGACATAAAACAGATTTTGGATATGATGAAAACAGAATTTATAAAAATACAAACTTGGTTTAAATTAAACAAATTATCTTTGAATTTAGATAAAACTAATTACATGATATTCAGTAACAAAAAGAGAATTGTTGACGATCCATTTGAAATTGAAGATGTTGTGATCTGTAAAGTGAGTGAAGTGAAGTTTCTGGGTGTTATCATTGATGACAAACTGACATGGAAACATCATGTAAATTCCATTAAAACAAAAATAGCTAGATCAATTGCAGTACTGTATAAAGTCAGGGATTTTTTAATTGATAAAGCTCTGTATATGTTGTATAACACAATCATTGTTCCACGTTTAATCTATTGTATTGAGGTTTGGGGAAAAGCGTGCAAAACAATTACAAAGCCTGTTTTTATTTTACAAAAGAGAGCTGTAAGAGTAATCACCAGAAAACATTTCAGTCACCCATCAAACACCTTGTTTCTTCAGCTAAATTTATTGAAATTCCAGGAATTGGTAGAATATAGTATTTTATCAGTTATGTATAGGGCTCATAATAACACATTACCTTTAAATATCCAAAGAAATTTTATAAAAAGACAAAGTTATTACAATCTCAAAGGGACAGATATTCATCAAACCACAATTCAGAACCAGCTTAAAGGGACGGTCTACCTCAATTCAGGGAGTTCGATTGTGGAATGCTCTGGAGAGTGATGTTAAAAATGCAAAATCAATGTATACATTTAAGAAAAAGGTCAAAAAGGACTTGCTCAAAAACTATATATGATGTAACTTAGTGTGTTTGTGTATTACACTTATGTTGACTGATGATGTAGCTTAGTGTGTTTGTGTATTACAGTTAGAAAAATTAAGTAGAGTTATTCATTTTGTGATGTAGTTTGTGTATTACAGTTAGAAAAATTAAGTAGAATTATTCATTTTGTGATGTAGTTTGTGTATTACAGTTAGAAAAATTAAGTAGAATTATTCATTTTCTGATGTAGTTTGTGTATTACAGTTAGAATGATGTAGTTTGTGTATTACAGTTAGAAAAATTAAGTAGAATTATTCATTTTGTGATGTAGTTTGAAGGTTATCATTGGTTGAACAAACTGTGAAATAAGGGGCAGATATAATAAGATTTCATCTTCTTTCTGCTCCCTTCATTTTATCCTACTTGTATTCTTGTATCTGATGAAACTGTCTTGTATTGTTCTTTTAAAATGAATGAATAAACATCAAATCAAATCAAATCAAATTATAAAAACACTTCCCGCACACACCCAGGTGCAGATCCTCACGACTGGGCTTCAGTGAAACATCTCCTGTTGTGACCGTCTGTCCTTGCAAATATCTTCTCTTGTCATTGTGTGTGGCTCCTTGAAGTAAGTCACATAATGAGAGGATAATTTTATCCAACATTTCTCTTTATCATTTGGTATGCTCTGTAAAAAAGTAAACAAATTACCACCTGAAGCTTTTCTTGGACATGATTCGTGTTTTTCAGCTTACACTTGTACACATGGAGCTCCAGCTTCCCTGCAAATGTGTCTTCCTCTTATCTTGCTGTGCAGCTGTGAAATAAAACATACAAATCAAACACTCAAATGCATCTTGATCAGGAATAGTGTGCTTAGACTAATGGTAGTTGTACGTAACATTTACTAAATTTGTGAGAAAAGAATACGTGGCACAGCTTTTTTCACATTTACCATTGTCCCCACAATCAGACCCACTTTTTCCCTCTGTGGAAAGAAGCTTCATGCCTGAAACAACAACAGTGACCGAAGAAAACATGCAGGGCTGTCAATGCAAGAACATTTAAATGTTCTGTTTTCTAGAGAAAAGTCATTCAGGCAGACCTCAGTGGGTTTTAATTGGCCTAACTTGAACCAGGAATAAACTAGAGAAATTGCATTTCCTGCAAAAATACAGTATGAATACTTATTGCTTAAGAACTTGCTGAAAAACAGCTGAAAATAACTAAAAACATGTTGAAATGTAGCTGAAATGGAAGAACAAGCCAGAAGAACGCAGAACACACATTTGACCAATTACAGTAGGCTCAAAGAATTAGACATTAGCACAAAAAAAGTGGAACATATCTGGGAAAAAAGCAGAAATTGAAAAAAATAAAAGAAGAAAACAGCTGAAAAGTAGCCAAAAAAGCAGAAAGAAGCTTAATTACTAGAAGGAAGCGCAGAGAGCAATTTTTTTGCAGAATTAAGCTGAAATTTTTTTTTTAATTTTAAACGAGTGCAAAAAATGTGGAATTAGCTGAAAAAAATTATTAGCATAAAAACAGCTACAGTATAGTAGCTGAAATAGTAGAACAGTACTGAAACTTGCTGAAAGGAGCATACCGTATTTTTCGGACCATAGGTCGCACCCGAGTATAGGTCGCATTGTCCAATTATTGCCAAAGAATTGAAAAAATCCATATACAATATAGGTCGCACCTGAATATAGTTCGCACCTACGTCAAAATGTGGACCGTGTTTAGCTCTGCTGCAAATGTCTGCCACAGGAGCGCACTAGGGGTTGAACGAGTACATAATTTTTAACCTCAACATTAACATAAAAAAACTTGAGCGGTGCTCGAGTAGCCGATGACGTCACAGTGTCTTATGATGCAAAATAAATAAATAAATATAAATGCATAAAAAACGTCTTTACAAAAAGAAAAAAAAGACCAACAAAACATTGGGAGCATTTATTATGCTCCTATCATTTATCATACTGCAGATAAGTCACAGGAAAAACAAAACTATTAGTTATTAATATTAAAAGTGAAAGTAAGGCCCCATTTGTTTTTAAGTTTTGGTTCAGCGGCTGAACCGAAACTTAAAAACAAATGGGGCTACAGCCACACCGTACCACCGCCTGCAGTGCTGTGCAATTTAGGTTTACTTTTAGAGATTGTGTTTATAGGTTTTTAATAGCTAGAGAGATGAATATTTGCTGCTTTTTGTTTGTGAAACGAGAGAGAAGACGCCGTTTCGGCCGTGTTATATATGTGACCTGCAATGCAACACTGCCCCCTGCTGTCACAATCTACTACGGTGTTCAAAGAACAGAAAATCTACAGGATGATTCAATGAGTAGCGCAATTTATAAAATTATAAACTGTTTTACCTTTTTGACAAGACGGCCTGCTCCATTAACATCCGTGCGCACACAGGAATCCATTTTGTAGCGTCTACTAAAAGCTAAAAGCTACCTCGCGCGCTGTGAAATGTGACGTACTACGGGTACCCGAGGTGGACAAAAAAGCCTCGATAGAAGTCAAAGCACTCGATCTGTCGAAAACTCGGGTACTCTGTTAATGCACTAGAGCGCACAGCAAGGCTTTTAAGAAGATTAACACTTAAAAACAATTAATTGTTTGATAAAAAATTATAGAAAATATGTGTCTGAGCTGAACTTTTCTTTAATAAATGAATAATTTTAGCAGGATAAACATCTAAAAATATATATTTGTTAGCTGACATTATTGTAAGAGTGTGTCTCAGATTAAATTTTGTTAATGAATGATTACAAATCAGCTTATTTTATAAAAAAGCCATATATAGGTCGCACCTGAATATAGGTCGCAGGCCATGAAAAAATGATAAAAAGCCACAACCTATAGTCCGGAAAATACGGTAACAAGCAGAACTTAGCAGGAAGAAGTTATAGCACAAAAATGTTGTAGTTGGCAGAAAAAAATCTAAAAGGAACACAAAACAGCTGAAAGTAGCTGGAAAAAAAAGTTTAAATTTGCAGTAGGAAGCTCAAGCAGAACAAAATGTGAAAGGAGCAGTAAAAGGTTGTAAACACATCTAAAGATTGAAGGATGGAAAATGAGCTCAATTAATTTTCTATGAGAAAAATAAAAATGGCAGAAAAGGCTAAATGTTTCTAAAAGCTAAAGTTGCACCAAAACCAAAAGTCATATTATAATTGTCCCGAAAGAGCCAAACGTTTTGAATTATGATTTGTTGAAATAGTTTAAAACTGCGGGACGAGAATCAGAGTGGAGTGAATGCTTCAATGAAAAATCTCTGGGCTTATCTTGAAACTTCAAATATATGTAGTAGTCTAATGTGTAATGTGTTGGAATTGGAACATTGAGAGGAGTTATTAATTTTGTTTTGTTTCTTATAGATAATTATTGTTTGAATTGATTGTTTTGAAAAGGGGCAGATATAATAATATTTTTTCTTCTTTCTGCTGCCTTTAATTTTATATTTTATTTTCATAAAATACATGTGATTGTTGGGTATTTATTTTTATAAAATAATAAATAAATATATATATATATTTTACAAATATTACAAATAAAGATATATTTGTAAAGCCACAAATTAGAACACGTTTGAGGGGAAGATCGGCCATGGTTCAGGGAGTTGGGTTGTGGAATGATTTGGAGAATGATGTTAAAGAGGCTAAATTAATGGCAATATATTTTTATTTTATTTTTAATTTTAAAGTTTTTATTCATTTTACATATTAAAAAACAACATAAAAGATCATGGGGAAAAACCATTTCATAAATATGTGAAAAAATCAAAATACATAAAATGAAAGGTGGCAGAAAGAAGAAAATGTTCTTATTTTGTCTGCCCCTTAAAAAAAATAAAAAAAGTTTACAAACAATCATTCATTCATTCAACCTTTATTTAGTCAGGTAAATCTTTTGAACCTCATGGGCTCATTTACGAAAGCGACCTGCTAAAACTAAAGAACAATGAACAGCAGTGATAGAATTTCATTAAACAATAAACAAACAAACAATAAACAATAGAAAACAAAAAGAGAGAAAAAAACAAAAGATTTTTTTTTTTTTAACAAAGTATCAAAAAACTAGCAAAACATTATAAGGTAGACGTATAAAATCAAAGACAGGAACAAATCTGCATTGGTTTTTGCCAGGATTCCAACAGATTCTGAAAACCATTTAGAGAAGTCAAGGTCGAGAGCTTCAGATCTTTTTGTAAGATATTCCATGAAGCAGGAGCGGAGTAGGAGAAGGCCCTTTTTCCAAGTTCAGTCCTCACTGACGGAACACTGCAGGTAATCATGTCCTGAGAGCGCACGCTGTAGCTGCACTCACGCAAAGACATGTAGGAGGAGATGTATGAGGGCAGCAGACCAAGAAGTGATTTAAAGATGAAAATGTACCAGTGGAAGAGTCTGCGTGAGGTTAATGATGTCCAGTTAACCAGTGAATACAGGGTGCAGTGGTGGGTACGATAATCACAACCAGTTATGAATCTTAGTGCACCATGATAGACAACATCCAACATCCGCAGGGTGCTTGTAGGAGCATTCATGTAGAGAATGTCAATCAATTCAAACAATAATCTTCCAGAAACAACATATCAACTTAGTAACATTTCACACTCAACAGTTAACAATCCATCCATCCATCCATCCATCCATCCATCCATCCATCCATCAATTAGTTTAAGTTAGAAATTGTATGTTGTATTGGAGGTTAAAAGCTTTGTTCATTTCTTTTGGAAATTAAAGAAATTGAATTGTTAGAAAGATAAGGGGCACAAACACAAAACAAAAAAAATCAAATCAAATATATAAAAAATAAAATAAATAAACTCCTCATGCTTTGCATTTGTTATATACAGTAATACCATTTTTGTTCCACATTTAATTTATTGTGTTGAAGTTTGGGGGAAGGCATTTAAAACTATAACAAAGCCTGTTTTTATTTTATAGAAAAGAGCTGTGAGAATTATTTTAGGAAAACCTTATTGTCATCCATCTAATATATTATTTAACCAACTTAAGTTATTGGAATTTTATGATTTGGTGGATTATAATATTTAGTTATGTATAAAGCTCAAAACAACTTACTGCCTCCAAACGTTCAAAAGTTTTTTGTCAAAAGAAGGTCTTGTTATAGTCTTAAGGGAACTGAGATTTTTGCAAAACCTCAGTATAGAATCAGTTTGAAGGGTAGGACTGTTTCGATACAGGGAATTGATTTATGGAACAATTTAGAAAATGATGTTAAATATGCTAAATCTATGCTTGTGTTTAAAAAAAATGATAAAATCTAAGTTGTTGTTGAGCCGGAAAAGGGTAGCATGCCCTCTCCGGGTCGGGGAGGAGGTCCTGCCCCAAGTGGAGGAGTTTAAGTATCTCGGGATCTTGTTCACGAATGAGGGAAAACTGGAGCGTGAGATCGATAGGCGGATAGGTGCAGCGTCCGCAGTGAAGCGGGCGCTGTACCGGTCTGTCGTGGTGAAGAGAGAGCTGAGTCAAAAGGCAAAGCTCTCAATTTACCGATCGATCTACGTTCCCACCCTCATCTATGGTCATGAGCTTTGGGTTATGACCGAAAGAACAAGATCTCGGATACAAGCGGCTGAAATGAGTTTTCTCCGCAGGGTGGCTGGACTCTCCCTTAGAGATAGGGTGAGAAGCTCAGTCATCCGGGAGGGACTCGGAGTAGAGCCGCTGCTTCTCCACATCGAGAGGAGCCAGTTGAGGTGGCTCGGGCATCTGGTTAGGATGCCTCCTGGACGCCTCCCTGGTGAGGTGTTCCGGGCATGTCCCACCGGGAGGAGACCCAGAGGAAGACCCAGGACACGCTGGAGGGACTATGTTTCTCGGCTGGCCTGGGAACGCCTTGGGATTCCCCCGGAGGAGCTGCTCCAAGTGGCTGGGGAGAGGGAAGTCTGGGCCTCCCTACTTAGGCTGCTACCCCCGCGACCCGACCCCGGATAAGCGGAAGAAGATGGATGGATGGATGAATCTAAGTTGTTAACAAAATACGAAAATCTTTAGTTAAATCGATTCTATTAGTAATTATTTAGTCAAAAAATGAAGTTTTTGGTTCAATTACTTGAAAAACATTGCCTTAATTATTTGTTTGGATTGAGTTTGCTTTTGTATTTTTTTTTTGGAGAAAAAAAAAGGAGGCAGATACTATAAAAAATATTTCTTCTCTCTGCCTCCTTTCATTTTATGTCTTTTATACTACACACTGTATGTTTAAACGTTGTTTTTTATTGATGTAAAATGAATAAATTGAATGAATAAAAATTGGAAAAAAAATTGAATGAATAAAAAAATAAAAAAATTGAATAAAAAATAAAATAAAATAAAAATTAAATTAAAAATTAAATAAAAAATAAAATTAAAATAAAAAATTGAATGAATGAAAATAAAAATTGAATGAATAAAAAAATAAAAATGGTGCGCGTGCAGTTCTCAGCTCGTCCGTTAGAGGGCGCCACCTCAGCTCTCACTTTCCCAAACGCTCCAAACAACTCCCATGTTTTCTTGTGGCGTGCTGTGGACGCCGCTTGAGCAAAGTGAGCTCGATCTGTCCAGCTCACAACTTGGCACTGAAGGAACCCGCTTCACCCCCGGAGTGTGGAGCGAACCCGCGCGCAGGGCGGCGGGGTGGACGGCTCGCCCCCGGCGGGAGTTGGTTAAACGCACCGACAGGAACCGCAGAGAGACGGGGAGGACCCGGAGCAGAGCTCGGTTCGGTTTCCACGCTGCAACTTTTACATTGAACACGCGACGGGCTCGGTCCTGGGCGTGTTCCCTCTGGAGGGGAATCCTCTGAGCGCGCACCTCCTTTTTTTTTTTAAAAACTCCTTTTATTGTTGCTCCATAATAAATCATGGAAGTTGGAGTTGTGCAGTGAGCGCGCGCGGCTTTGTTCGGCTTTGTGTTCACTGTGTGACGCGCTGCCACATCCAGCTGTTTCACGCCTCTCTCTCTCCAGAGTGGATATGCGGACAGCAACTTTTTCAGGATAATGAAGAGAAGAAAATCGTGAAGTGGATGTTCCGACATGAATGTGGATTGTGTTCGCGACAGAAAGTTTTGAAACGGGAGGAAAACCCACCGCGCGCCCTGACGCGCGCCAGCCTCTCCGGGACTCGGGTAGTGTGCGTGGAGTGGGAGCAGGGATGGAGGAGTGGAGGCAGTGCGGCCGCTGGTTGATCGACTGCAAGGTCCTGCCCCCGAACCACCGGGTCGTGTGGCCCTCCTCGGCCGTGTTCGACCTGGCCCAGGCTCTGAGGGACGGGGTGCTTCTGTGCCAGATGTTGCACAACCTCTCCCCTGGATCAGTGGATCTGAAGGAGATCAACTTCAGACCCCAGATGTCACAGGTGAGACTGCCTCTGTGTAGTAAATAAAACCAGGGAACTGGATGGTGGTGGGTTTGAGGTGCATACCACCCCCAGATGTGCAAAGCTGCTTCCATCAACAAACACACATGTTGGTTTTTACATCTGTTCTTGAACAGATGTGATTTGTGGGTTTAGTTTTGCACAGGCTGATCACACTAAATGAAATTGATGTGTCCCCCGAACACTAAAAATAATCCAGATTTGACCTCAGCCAACTCCTCATCAGGGCTGGGTTGTCAGTCTGACCCATAAACGGGTAGACTGAACCAGCAGCTTTTATAATAATAATAATCATTTTATTTAAAAGCGCCTTTCAGGACACCCAAGGACACTTTACAGCAAGAAAACAAATTGAAATATAAAATTAAATAAAGAATATAAAATACAAAATAATACAAAATACATTTAGTAACGTTAATGATAAGCTAGTCTAAAGAGATGTGTTTTCAGACCAGTCTAAGGGGTCCGAGGACAGAGCCTTGGGGGACACCCGTAGAGACATGGGAAGACTGAGAACGGAAGGATTTACAGTAATCTGAATGAATTGAGGCTTTTCTCATTGATTAGAAAGAAAACCAGCAGAACTGTTTTCCTGGAGGTGCCATGTTGCATTTTTGGAATCAGCATTTGTAAACTTCACATCTGCAGCTTGAAATCTAACCTGATCACAACCATTCATAACAAATTAAAGTTAAACACATCTATACAGCATATTTTGATGCATGCTCAATAATCCAGATACATCTACCAGGGTTAAGTCAGGATAGATTCTTCTTGTTGAAACGTTACGTCTTTTATCCTAAAAACTTCTTCAGTCTGGGGAGCTGCAATAAGCTCAAGTCTTATAAATAGCACCTTCTCATAGTGGATCAACCAGGTTGTTGGTGACATCCAGAACTAGCTGTTTTTTCATTCAACCTTTATTTAGGCAGGTTAATCTCATTGAGCCTCGAGGACTCATTTACAAGAGAGACCTGTCTACAAACTAAAGAGTGATGACAACATCAACAGTAGATTTTCCTTGAACAGTCAACAATAGACAATCACAAGTGAGGTATACAGATTTTTTTTAACAAGTTAAATCAAAGATATCAAAGTAGCAAAACAGACAGATTATGAGTGCACATCTATTTTCCCCTAGCCTGGTTGATACCAGACCCATGTCCTTCACTTCGCTTTGGACTAGGGTCTGGCATCTCTCCCATAGACAACGATTTCTCCTGGAGATTTTTGAATGGACCAATCAGAGAACAGGAGGCAGAGTTTTGTTAGTTTAGCCTGACGAGGTCCAGGCTATCAGATAAATTGCTCAGAAACCACTCGGTGGATATTTTTTCTGCCACCAGTGTGTAATTATATGTCTTTAATTTACTGACTGTTGGCCTAGATGAAACATTTGAGATAAAATTCGATTTTTTATCATTTATTTTCGTAGCGCACCCGAGGCTGTTTGGAAAATATCAAACCGAAACTATTTAATATCCAGCAGATTTGACCATTTCGTGAATTGATTTAGGAACTGTTAAGCTCAGGAACACTTCTGATACACACTTGGGCAGCACGGTGGCACAACTGGTAGAGCTGCTGCCTCTCAGCGAGAAGGTTGCCGGTTCAAATCCCGGTCCGGGGCCTTTCTGGGTGGAGTTTGCATGTTCTCCCCGTGCATGCGTGGGTTTCCTCCGGGTACTCCGGTTTCCTCCCACAGACCAAAAAACATGCTTGTTAGGCTGATTGGTGACTCTAAATTGACCCTAGGTGTGAGTGTGAGAGTGGATGGTTGTTTGGTGTGAGTGAGACAGGTCCCTCTTGTAAATGAGTCCCCGTGACTCAACGAGGCTAGCCTGTATAAATAAAGGTTGAATGAATGAATGAATGAATATAACGTCAGCTATGAACTATATTTTTTCTCAGCAGAGAAATAATAGTTTTTTACCTTGTTTTGATGAAAATTCGTTCGTGGCGGCAGCCATTTTGAATGACGACGTCAGTCGACATCGTTCAAAACTCCGCCTTCTGCTCTCTGATTGCTCAGGAACACTTCTGATATAACGTC
This sequence comes from Garcialebias charrua, assembly GCA_038048925.1. Classification (NCBI taxonomy): domain Eukaryota; kingdom Metazoa; phylum Chordata; class Actinopteri; order Cyprinodontiformes; family Rivulidae; genus Garcialebias; species Garcialebias charrua. Next base: position 25,181 of record JBBPBX010019467.1, on the reverse strand, counting down.
AGCTATGAAATCTATTTTTTCTCAGCAGAGAAATAATAGTTTTTTACCTTGTTTTATTGAAAATTCCTTCGTGGCGGCAGCCATTTTGAATGACGACGTCAGTCGACGTCGTTCAAAACTCCGCCTTCTGTTCTCTGATTGGTCCGGTCAAAACCTACCGGAGACATCCTTGTGGATGGGAGAAATGCCAGACCCAGCAGTGAAGGGAAATGAGAATTGAGCGGAGCTGCGTAGGAATGGCGAGGGCCAGGCTAATTTTCCCCAGCTCCCCGGGCGCTGACTACGGCTGCTCACTGCACCACCTGGTGGTGGTTGGGTTAAATGCAGAGACCAATTTCGTCTGTCAAGTATGGGAACATACACAGATGACAAAAATGTGACATTTATTTATTTATTTTTAGATGTAGAAAATCAGAAACAGGAACATGTCTGCATTGGTTTTTGCCAGGATTCCAACAGATTCTTAAAGCCATTTAGAGAGGTCAAGGTCGAGAGCTTCAGATCTTTTTGTAAGATATTCCATGAAGCAGGAGCAGAGTAGGAGAAGGCCCTTTTGCCAAGCTCAGTTCTCACTGACGGAACACTGCAGGTAATCATGTCCTGAGAGCGCACGCTGTAGCTGCACTCACACAGAGACATGTAGGAGGAGATGTATGAAGGCAGCAGACCAAGAAGTGATTTAAAGATGAAAATGTACCAGTGGAAGAGTCTGCGTGAGGTTAATGATGTCCAGTTAATCAGTGGTGGGTACGATAATCACAGCCAGTTATGAATCTTAGTGCACCATGATAGACATCATCCAACATCCTATGCAAACATATTCTATTGACGATAAAACGATAAACCAAATCTTGAAATTGGTAAATTTAGACAAAGCCTTGCTGGATTAAGTAAGCTTTGACTGAAGAAGAGATCCAAATATTCAGAAACTGAATAGTGCAAGTGCTAAATGTGTGAACGCACCCTCGTACCATCACAGATGCTGTCTTTTTATCTGTTTACTGGCAAGAAGCTGAATGATTAATGTTCTTTTCAGAAAAAAAAAAAGTGGTTGGCATCCATGACTATTAAAAAGATTTTGATATTTTTTAACTTGTGGGTGCAACGGCTATTTTAGTACAACTGTCTGTCTAGATGGCTCTGATGCTCCAAAGCTTTCCTTTTCGCTTCAACTCTCCAAAAGCATTATGAGAAAGTGTTTGGCACCACAGGACGTTTGTGTGACCACTGGAGTAAATGTTTGGTTGTGCTCTTGTTCACCATGAGGTTTAATCTAAAACACTTAACGGCTTGCTATAGGTGAGCGTTCCAAACGTCTGGGTTGGGCAGGAGATTGGATCAAAGTTGCCGGCATGAAAATGATTGTAGTTATCCTTGCTGTCATGCTTGAGATGGTCAGATCTGCTATCACACAGAAGCCGGCGTGTTTGTCTGATATTCTTTGCACACCTTTAGTGACCTGTTTCTGTCACAATAATGTGTGAATGTATGTTGCACGTTTCTGTCTGCCTCTTAGTCTGCACGAGACTGCGGTGTGTTTTTACTACTTAGAATAGTATAATATATATCTTTATTGGCATATTTGCACCAAGGTACAAAGTTTTGCAATTGGCGCACGCACCATCCGAAGAGGGACATGCGCACGGAAAGTCACAGCAGTATAAAACCGCACCACCAACAATCAGATATGGAAAAAGGAACATACACTCGGGTAATCATGGTATTCAAAAAATAATCCATCACAATTTGTCTTAGGACACTCTATGATAAAGTCCAAAAAACTCTTACCAGCTTTAGCACGAATAAAGACAAGACATGTTGCATTTACTTGTGTGTTTACCTTCATGCAAAAAGGCTAAAATCTTTTTTACATTAGCCTGATCCGTCACTGTTTCTCTTCAGAGCTTTCTCTGTGCCGTCAGAGAGTGGGATGGTCTGCTTTGGTGGCCTCAGGATTCAGTCTTGCTGTTTGCAGATGATGTGCTCGTGTTAGCGCAATCTTGTCTTGATCTCCAGCTCTCACCAGAGCGGTTGCTATCCAGCTGGGATCAGGATCAGCACCTCTATCTATCAGGTCATGGTTCTCAGTCAGAAAGAGGTTGAGCGTGATGTGCTTCTTCAAGCAGGAAGTTTATATATCATGGGGTTTTGTTCACAAGTGAGGGAGGAAAGGTCTCTAGGGAAGGTCTAGGACAAGCTGGAGACACTACGTATTTTTCGGACTATAAGTTGCAGGTTTTTTTTTCATGGTTTGACCAGTCCTGCGACTTATAGTCTGAAGCAACTTGTAATTATTTTTCCATATTCATGAGCAATTTTTGACCAATGCTTTAAATGCTCATTCATACTGACATGGACCAGAGTAAACATTACATATAATGTATGTTGTTCCTGTACGCTAAGCCCCTGCCGCCCTCCTGCCAAACATTCACTAAGCGAGTACAGAGAAGAAAACACAGAAAAAGCATAATGGAAGTAAAATGCCACCAAAAAGATCCTGTTCTGCTGATTATAAAGTGCAGGTCCGTTGACGCAGTGACTGAGTCCAGTTGGACTTGGATGGATCGCTGGCAGTCATCCATCTGGATTTTTTTTTTAAACCTCTTTTAGCTAGCCGGTCAGCGCGCGGCTGGTGATCCAAATTAAATTGTCAGCCACGTGCGTCTGCTGACGCAATCAAAAGCTCAACACCGACCCGGCCCGCCCATCCAGCACATTATTTTGGCTGGGCCAGGCCTGGGGTCCGGGTGAGAAATGATAGCTCTATTTCAGAATAAATGCGACTTATACTCCAAAGGGGCCATATCTTATTGTTCACAATAATATCGGTAAAAAGAATAATAATAATAATAATATTGCGCGGGAAAATAAATTATATCATAATATGCTAATTTCATGATGTAAATATGTCAGTGTTTCCCCTACCATTATACAAGTGGAGCGCATCGAACGATTGAACCGAACTGCGCACCCATTAGGGATGCACCGATACCAGATTTTTGAAAACCGAGTAAGTACAAGTACTTACATTAAAGTACTTGCCGATACCAAGTACCGATACAAGTACTAATTAATATTTTTTAAATCATTCTAATTAACTTAAACTGTTTATTTTCATTAGACACTTCAAACATAAATAAACAAAGTACATTACTATTGGTAATCTGTAAAGTATGTCCAAACTTGTACAAAAAAATAAAATGTTTTACATTTGAACTCTTACATAGTCAATGAAATGAAATGAAACTGGTATCGGGTCCTGTAGTATCGGAGCCCTTTTATGAGTACGAGCACGAGTAAACGCACATGTTATCGGACCGATACCCGATACTGGTATCGGTGCATCCCTATATCCCACCGGTACTGGCATAACACTAAGCTAGCCACGTGCAATTTAGCTAAAAAGCTAAAGGCATCGCTCACATTGCACTTTTTTTTTTTGCTTTTTAAATCACAAAATTTATCGTTATCATCAGAATGCTCTGAAACATCACAATATTATATTTGCGCCATTTCGTCCACCCTTACTCCAAATAGACTAATATATATTTTTTCCTCTTCATGATGCTTTTTATGGACTGATGCGACTTATAATCCGGAAAATACGGTACGTCTCGGCTGGCCTGGGAATGCCTTGGAATCCTGCTGGAAGAGGTGGCCGTGGAAAGAGATGTCTGGGCCTCCGTGTTCAAGCTGCCCAACTCCCAAACGAGCGCCTGATAATGGATGAATGGAAATTAGCCTCATCAGAAGGTGATCAGTTAAAACAATTAATAATAATAATTTATTCTGGAATTCGTTTGAGTAATTGAAGTAATTAAAACTTCATTTATTTTTGTCTCTTTGACAGAACAAACACTCCAGGCAGTTTTCTATGTTAAATTCGTAGATTGCATCCTGAACAGAAAACAAGGATACGATAATCGAAAAGAATACATCTTAGTCACAGCACTAGTCCCCCAGTTGTCCCCTCTCTTTGCTTGGTAACCAACAGTAGCCTCAACCAATCAGGCTCAGGAGCCACTGATTTCCATGATTACAAGGCTCGAGGGAGGACTGGATAGCATCCTTTGATCCGCCCACTAATTGTGTTCCCAGTCCTTCAGAGTCAAGCGGCAGCGAGGGTGGAAGTGGTGTCCGCAGTGACAAATTGGGTTAAACAAAGTCCTGGCAGCAGAACAGTAGGGCGTGATTTATGATAAGGAAAAGGTCAGAGTGCGTGTGTTTGTGCTTTTTAATACTGGCTGCTGTAATGGCTTAGCGAAGAAGAAGAGGTGAAGCAGCGCAATTACGTTATTTGCACTGTACTGTACACCCCCCATATCAATGGATGTGATTGATGTTTTTCAAAAAACTCTTTAAAAAACATTTAGTTACTGTGTCCTCAGATGTAATAGTAGATATTATAAGTGGTTAAAATGCTGACTCGAGCCATATTTGTTGTTTTAATGGTAAAAACGAAATAAATCAAGCTTCCCTGATGCTCCAGTTCGCTTTTGTCTGTACGACCATAGCTTATTTTGTTGAAGCTAGCCTTCTTAACTGTTGACAAAGTTGCAAATTAAGTTTCACATTCTGTGTCCAGACTAATACAGGTAGTCCCCGACTTACGTGCGAGTTCCGTTCGTACGATATGCTCGTAACACGAAATCTCGTATGTCGGAACCCGAAACACGTGTCGCTCGTAAGTCCGGATTTTCGGTCGTAAGTCGGAAAAAGTATGCTAGCGCTACTACGAACACCCGTTCTTCAACACAAACGTACATACTAGTTCGTAAACATGCTCAGAACTTTGTTTACAAACTGTTAGCTAACACACTTTCATGTAAAAACACATACCAGTGCTGTATTTTCTGTATGTTCTGTACAACTTTACTGTTTGTTAGTCAGCTCATAAGTCCGGAACCTCGTATGTCGATGTGCTCGTAAGTTGGGGACTACCTGTAGTACAAACTCTACTGCTTGCTTTCCTGTTGCAAAGTAGTTTTACTTCACAGTTATTTAAAGATCAGTAGCTGCTTTAGGTTTATGCATTTTATTGGTTAAACAAAAGGGAATTTCTTGCCTGAAAGAGATGCTTCAAGCAGGCATCCTGTTGAAAGTTATAAACCAGTAGTATCTTACCTGTTGTAGAAGAAGAGTTATCTCTTTGAATGGCATCAGTTTGGAGAAAAAACACATTTATTATTGACTAGATTGATGAGCTAATATCTAGTTCGAGTGAGGCCAAGATCAGAATGGACTGTTGTCTTTAAATCATTCCAGCCTAAAAGAGTTCATGGTGGTTCATGCAAACACATTTTTAAACCCCCTAGTTTGCCACCCGTGTTGCATTACATATAGAAATCTTCTGTTTTATGCAAACTGAACATCAGTGGCAGCTAGCTGTAGCATTCCTGGGGTAATCTGAATGACTTCCAGGAATATTCTAATATTCCTGAGGTTATAGAGCTTTGGAGCGTGACGTCACTGGACCACCGCGCGCAGCATTGTGGGTAGTTTTTTTTGTAGTTTTTTGTCGATCCGCCATTTTTCCTGTCTTGCTCGTATTTTGTTCGAATCAGGTTTCAACAGCTTAGCAATGGTCCTAAATTGCTGTGTAATAGGATGCAATGTCCGTTCACACGACAGAAAAGGTAAAAAAATAGAAAACGGACTCTCGTTTTATAGTTTCCCTACCTGGAAACAACGCGAGGGCGAGCTTGTGTCGGCCATAACAAAAAGGAGGCATGGATATCAGCAGTGAGACGTCCTGATGTAACGTTCTCCAACATCACAAGATACATGCTTGTTTGTTCCAGACATTTCCATTCAGGTGAGTATTTTAAATCAGTTTACTGGAGTTGTGCCATTTTGTCAAGGTGTATCATGTTTTGGTCGAGTTCAGTGCATAGTGGGTCAACCAAGTTTAGGTCGGACATCTGTGTTATTTTAAAATAAACTGTTTAAAGTTGATTGTGTTGTCACATTGACTGTAGCATATTGTTTTTTATTATTAATTTATTTCTTTATTCATTTTATCAAAATAAATACCCAACAAAGACAAAAAAAAGAAAATATAAAATGAAAGGCAGCAGAAAGAAGAAACTATCTTATTATATCTGCCCCTTTTCCAAACAATCTATTCAAAGAATAATCTATAAGTAACAAAAAATGAGTAACTCATCTCAATTTTCAAATTTCAACATATTACACATTAAAGCACTTCATCTTTTAACAAAATGTGTCTGAATATTTAAGGGTAGTACATTGTTATGACATTTATACATCACCATTAAAATAAGGTAATCTACCAATGGAACTTCAGTAATTTCAACTAAAAAAATAATATACTAGATGGATGACAGTAATGTTTTCTGGCAATAATTATATTACTGATCTGCGTTCTCTTCAAGGCAAATCTTCTTATGAGATGGATGAGTCACATCCCGACTGGGCTCCAACACTGCACTTGGGACACTCCGAGGTGAAAGTGTCAACATCAGACCGACATGCTCGTCCATTAAAGAGACGTTACAGCAGAAAACAAGGGGAAGATGAAGGCCAGGAATTGATGGAAAGGCAAAATCAACAAGCAGTGGAGGCTGCAGGAGATGTGCAACAACCAGTGGTGGAGGCAGCAGGAGATGTGCAACAACCAGTGGTGGAGGCAGCAGGAGATGTGCAACAACCAGTGATGGTGGCAGCAGGAGATGTGCAACAACCAGTGATGGTGGCAGCAGGAGATGTGCAACAACCAGTGATGGTGGCAGCAGGAGATGTGCAACAACCAGTGGTGGTGGCAGCAGGAGATGTGCAACAACCAGTGGTGGTGGCAGCAGGAGATGTGCAACAACCAGTGATGGTGGCAGCAGGAGATGTGCAACAACCAGTGATGGTGGCAGCAGGAGATGTGCAACAACCAGTGATGGTGGCAGCAGGAGATGTGCAACAACCAGTGATGGTGGCAGCAGGAGATGTGCAACAACCAGTGGTGGAGGCTGCTGGAGAGGAGCACCAACAGGTGATGGAGGCTGCTGAAGAGGAGCATGAGCAAGTTGTGGAGTCTGCGGTGGAAACCCCACGAGAGCACATCACTGTCGCTGCAGATGGGGAGGAGGAAGATGAACCAGCAGCAAAAAGGCGACAAACAGAATGTCAGTTGTGCGAACAAAGAAGAGCAGAAATTAATCGTCTCTTACAGGAAAACAGGGAGCTCAGGTCAGAGCTGAATAAAAAACAGCTAGACAAAGAATTTCTTAGGGGAGACACAAAAAAGTCAGGTACTATACAGGACTTCATTGCTTTGCCGTATTGTTGTCATTGTTTGAATTTGAAATGAAACAGATCCATTTTGAAGTAAACATTTGATGTAATTAAACATTTCCAGTAAATGTGATGAACGTGTGAGTTAATACATTTTATAGAAAACACACAAAAATGTGCAAATATAAGTCAACAGCATGTTTTACATAATTATGTCTCCCTTGAAGTACAAGCTCTGAGAAATATCTTTAGGAAGCTTCATGCTTTCTGTAGACGTCCAGCCATGTCTGTGTGGTCCACACAAGGTCACAGTGGTTTGATTATGCACCTGTGCAGAGTGGGTGATGCTTCTGCAGGTGAACTTCATCTCCTGCCTCCAGCTGCTGGATGCTGCATGTCTTGTATCTGTGAGGGAACTTTCTCCAGGCAGCAGCGATCACACTGAGTCCATCAGGAGATGCTCCAAGTTCAGGAGTTGGTGTTTATGATGAAACCACATGCTTTAAGATTTTTTTTACTGCTAGCTGTATTTTAATGTAGGTGTTTTGATGATTCACACACCATTTTATTTCTGTGTGTAGACACACTGTTACTCAGCATGACCCACGGTGTTCTGGTGGCTCAGAGTCAGAGCAGAACCTGTGAACACAATTAAAATGGTGAATGAAAAGACAATCTATAATATACAGTATATATATGCATCTTAATACATATACTGTATATAGTGATTATAGTAATCTAATCAAGATTTGAAGTCTACATGTTATTAGACATGCTCAAGTCATTAAAAATAAGGTAATTTTCAACTTGGACCTTTGTAATTTAGTTAAAAAACATACTTTAAAAATCAAGTGTTCTCAGTTTTTAATACTCCTAGCATACAGAAGGTTGTTTGATTCTGAAAGAAATGTAAATTAATAATTTATGTACAATTAAGGAGCCAAAAACAACGTACCTTCAACGTATTTACAATCTGGGGGCTTTAAAAATGTCCAAATCATCTACCCAGCTGTTCATAGATTGGACCAGCTCTCCCAGTGATTTGTAATTATAAAAATTATTTGTGGTGTAAACACTGACACAGACCAGGTCTGCTAAAATGACTGGGAAGGGAATGTCAGTGGAGGTAAGTATTACTCCAGGTCTCTGCTCCATTTATTTATTTATTTCAAACGGGCAACATTTCCAATTATACCGATTTTTTCCATGTAGTTTTTTTTTCTCACCTGGGAGAAGCTTATTAGGATACAGTCCACTTTATTTTGCCACTTTATTTTTTATTTTACGCAAGAAATCTCCTGAATTTCTTTTATTTTTTCTGAAGACAACAAACATGGCGGTCGAGACCGGAACGCCCCGACACGCCCCCGACACCCGCCCACACAGTGACGTGTGCTCCAAAGCTCTATTCAGAGCTATCTGCAAAAAGTTATGTAAAAAAAAATAAAAGGTTCCTAACTTTACCACAGAAGTCCACTTCAACAGATCTCTTTAAGAGTTTTCAGGTTTTATCGTCCTGTGTGGAGTCCTGTTTGCAAAACACGATTGTTCAAAAGTTGCTCACTGCTGTGACTGAGTCAGCAAATACTCCCAGTAACTGGCCAGGATTGTAGCTCCCATGTTACTGGAATGAAACCAGTCTTCTGTAACGCTAATAGACAGGCTGAACAGGAATACGCCACAGAATACTTGAAATGCCAGACTGATATTAAACCATTCTCTCAAGGCTCAGTATTTGTTAAAAGCTGCAGCCAGTTTCTGTTCTTTAAAAACTTGAGTGTCTTCAAGAATAAAACTAGATTGTGACTACCATACCATACCATTTTATTTATAAAGCACTTAAAACAGCGACAAAGCCAACCAAAGTGCTGTACAAACAAACAGCAGGCAACACACACAATGAAGTTAAAAAAATAGACATAAGAACATTGCAGATTATAAATAAAACGACCAAAAACTGTTTGTTAAAGTATTTTTTTAATTGTTGCATTTATTAAAATAAGTATAAAGCAGTAAAAGGACCATCCGTGTTTGAGTTGCAATATGTTTATTTTATTTTATTTATGATTGAAGACATTTTAACTGGACAATGCTGTCCTTTGAGTTCAACTAGTTAGCACAATATGTAAAACCAGCACGACAACGTGCACTGTTAATAATGACATCATAAACAAAACTTCGTTCTGCATTCAAACCGGATTCCAGAAAAGTTGGGATACTAAACAAATTGTAAATAAAAACTGAATGCAATGATGTGGAGGTGCCAACATCTAATATTTTATTCAGAATAGAACACAAATCACAGATCAAAAGTTTAAACTGAGAGAATGAATCATTTTAATGGAACATATGTTGATTCAAAATTTCATGGCGTAACAAATCCCCAAAAAGTTGGGACAAGTCCATTTTTACCACTGTGTGGCATCCCCCCCTTCTTACAACACTCAACAGACGTCTGGGGACAGAGGAGACCAGTTTCTCACATTTAGAAATAGGAATGATCTCCCAGTCATGTCTAATACAGACCTCTCAATCGTCTTGGGCCTTCTTTGTCACACCTTCCTCTTTATGATGCACCAAATGTTCTCTATAGGTGAAAGATCTGGACTGCAGGCTGGACATTTCAGTACCGGATCCTTCTCCTACGTAGCCATGATGTTGTGATTGCTGCAGAATGTGGTCTGGCATTATCTTGTTGAAAAATGCAGGGTCTTCCCTGAAAGAGATGACGTCTAGATGGAGCATATGTTGTTCTAGAACCTGAACATAGTTCTCTGCATTAATGGTGCCTTTCCAGACATGCAAGCTGCCCATGCCACAAGCGCTCATGCAACCCCATACCATCAGTGATGCAGGCTTCTGAACGGAGCGTTGATAACAACTTGGGCTATCCTTGTCCTCTCTGGTCCGGATGACATGGCGTCCCAGTGTTCCATAAAGAACTTCAAATCGTGACTCATCTGACACAGAACAGTCTTCCATTTTGCCACACTCCATTTTAAATGACCCCTGGTCCAGTGCAAACGTCTGAGCTTGTGGAGCTTGCTTAGAAATGGCTTCCTCTTTGCACTGTAGAGTTTCAGCTGGCAACGGCGGATGGCACGGTGGATTGTGTTCACTGACAATGCTTTCTGGAAGTATTCCTGAGCCCATTCTGTTATTTCCTTGACAGTGGCATTCCTGTTTGAGGTGCAGTGACGTTTAAGGGCCCGGAGATCACGAGCATCCAGTAGAGTTTTACGGCCTTGACCCTTACGCACAGCGATTGTTCCAGATTCTCTGAATCTTTTGATGATGTTATGCACGGTTGATGATGATAACTTAAAAGTCTTTGCTATTTTACGCTGGGTAACACCATTCTGGTATTGCTGCACTATCTTTCTGTGCAACAATGGTGGAATTGGTGATCCTCTTACCATCTTGGCTTCTGAGAGACACTAGCCGTGTTTCCATCAAGGTTTCTAGGTGCGCATTTTGAAGTATCGCAGCAGAAAAGCTTAATGGAAACGGCAAAATCCGTATTTACTTTCTCAAGTTCGCCAAAAAGTTTATACGCTCGCTTGAGGTGGTTTTTGGGATCTGCGAAAATGAGCAGATGCGCAAAACGACAGATGGAAACACATTTGCCGACTCGTGCTGCCGTAGCGAACATTCACGTCACGTGACTGATCAGCTGTTTCCGCTCCGGACAACATGTAACATCGCTAAAACTAGTTGGCATGACAGAATAAATACAACTCGCCCGATAGCAACACGTACCTGAAATATTCTCTCCATTTTGATGAGATGTGTGGCCGGGTTCTGTTTTCAACCGCTACTTCCTGTTTACTGTAGACATGCGCAGTGCTGACGTCTGACGTAATGACGCTGACGTCTGACGTAATGACGCTGTGCGCGGCTTGGAAGAAGCGCTTCAAGCCAGTAGATGGAAACACTTCTGATCTGCATTAATTTGTATTTACATATTTGCGAGGTAGCTCAAAATTCGAAATGAAAATGGATGGAAACACAGCTAGTGACACTCTGAGAAGCTCTTTTTATACCCAATCATGTTGTCAATTGACCTAATTAGTGTTAATTGGTCTTCCAGCTGTTCGTTATATGCTCAATTTCTTTTTCCAGCCACTTATTGCTACTTGTCCAAACATTTTTGGGATTTGTTGACACTGTAAAATTTTGAATCAACATATTTTTCCTTTAAAATGTTACATTTACTCAGATTAAACTTTTGATTTGTCATCTATGTTGTATTACGAATAAAATATTGACATTTGCCATCTCCACATCATTGCATTCAGTTTTTATTCACAATTTGTTTAGTGTCCCAACTTGTTTGGAATCTGGTTTTGTGGTAAGCATCAGGTAGGTTTACCCATCAGCTGGGTGGAGGAGGTTTATCAACTTTTTTTCATGACGGGTGACAACTGACCCTCGTTTTTGTTGTGGGGCGATACAATAATTGTGTGTTCGTAATTTATTTGTCCACCTCAAGGATGTAAACAGAAGCGTAATGAGCGCTGGTATTTGCAGACACTTCGGAGCTCAAGGTTTGAACTCGGAGTGCAACGCCTCAGGCTGCGTCTGAGAGACGAGAGTGAGCTGCGCTCTCTGAAGCCTTGTCTTTGTTCTGCTGTGGTTTTTATTTTTTACACAACCTCACCATTACTGTGGTTATTGTGAATACCTTTGGGATTAGTCAGGCAGAACTGCACGTGTTGCTTTGCATTTTTTTTCCCCTGCTTGCACTTATTCTATTTTGAATCATGTGAGGGAGATATTACAGTACCTGTGTTCCCAGTGAGTCACTGTTGGTTCTCCACAGGGCTCCTGACCCCACGCAGAGCCTGCTCCTTCCACTCACAGTAATTTATTTATTTTTGTCCAGCTTCTTCCAGAAATATTGGCTGATGACGGCAAAGTAGCAGGAACTGATTTAAAATAAAATCTGAAAAAGAAAAATATTACAATGGAATCACTTTCCTTGTGTCTAATCTAGTTTTGTTCATTGCCTAAAACCATTTTGTTGGTTTGTTTAAAGATATTTGTTTAAAAAGGAGTGGGGACAAAGCCACTCAGACCTAAACATTAGGTAGTGTTTTGCCACTAATAAAGCTAATTAAAATCTACGGTGTAGGGATGCACCGATACCAGATTTTTGAAAACCGAGTACAAGTACTTACATTAAAGTACTTGCCGATACCAAGTACCGATACAAGTACTAATTAATATTTTTAAAAATCATTCTAATTAACTTAAACTGTTTATTTTCATTAGACACTTCAAACATAAATAAACAAAGTACATTACTATTGGTAATCTGTAAAGTATGTCCAAACTTGTACAAAAAAATAAAATGTTTTACATTTGAACTCTTACATAGTCAATGAAATGAAATGAAACTGGTATCGGGTCCTGTAGTATCGGAGCCCTTTTATGAGTACGAGTACGAGTAAACGCACATGGTATCGGACCGATACCCGATACTGGTATCGGTATCGGACCGATACCCGATACTGGTATCGGTATCGGTGCATCCCTACTACAGTGTTACTTAAAACAATGCATATTTGCCACTTACCAGCTTGTGTTGGCCTCGACTGCATATTGTTAAAAGAAACAGAAATTCATTCGCTAGCATCTTTTTTAGTAGGTATATGGCATATCCACTAAAGCAATATTTCCATATAGAATAACTAACATGCTATTTAATTTAGCTTAATTGTTTCATGGAAATTTACTAATGAAGCATATTTAGCATATTAGTGGGATATTTAAACTAATAATTCATATTGGACACATTAGCTGTTGGTTATTTCTTCAGTCTGATTATAGCAACAAAATATTTAAATTTATGACATTCAAAATAGCTAAACTAAAATCACATACCATATTTACTTTTTCATTTTTGATTTGCACTTGGTATAATTCTCCGTTGTCTTATTTTTTTCTCTGCTCATCTGTAGAAGGGAAACTACAGCTAACGACCTGACAAGTTTAATGGTTCCCAACCATGGTCCTTGAGGAACACCATCCTGCATGTTTTAGTTGTTTCTCTGCTCCAACACACCAAAACTTGATGACTCAGGTGTACTGGAGCAGGGAAACAACAAAAAAAACTTACAGGATGGTGTTCCTCAAGGACGGTGGTTGGGAACCATCCGTTTTTTTCCCTGTCTTGATTACTGGTATGTGTCTTTATCACTGTGTGCACTCAGGGCTTTCTGCAGGTCAGGTGTAAGACTTTTAGCGCTTCATCTGAGCTCTACAATGAGATCAGAGGTGTGTAGACTAAACGACATGTTAGCTTAGACAGCACCTCTTTGCTTCCCTCCGGGGTAATTTAATCTCAGTTTTAGGTTTACTGTTGACCTGTGACCCTAGTTTGTGCCGGATGCAGGTAATACTGTTAATGGTGCTCATTAGAGACACACACTGGTTTGAACAGCTGGGATGGTGCCACTCAAAGCTAATGGGATTGACAATAAGGGGATTGGGTCTTGTTGAAGGTCGTCTAAAATTTAATGAGGTAATCCTACACCTACGGTTACAGAAATCCTTTAAACTTAAACTTTTGCTTTTTTAGAGTTTGAGCACTCACATTTTCCAGGACTGGTTCACAAGCAGCGTGGCATTTCTTCGGGAGATAAAAGTACCGGTAGCCTTTGCCTCAACCTGCCAGTGGTTGGTAGTTTATTTATTTATTTATTTATTTATTTTCTCGACAGTTCAAGAACAGCAGTGTACACATTAGAAACTAAAGAAAGACACTCGGTTGGATATCATTACAAACCTATATTGAATGAAAATGTTTTTATAGCGTTACTGTATACTAAAACCTATCTTAATTTTACAATTAATATTTAATTACAGTACTGTAATTTGTTTTAACAATGTGATTTTATTTTACTTGGCACTCAAAAACATTAAAGCTGTTTCACATGACACATTTTTTTTAGGATTCTATCCAAACACATGATTTTGCAGTTTTTGCAGTGATTTACAAGTTAAGCTCTGAAAATTCACTGTTCAGTTTTAACTCATAGATAAAAATGGCCTCTCATTTAGTCCTGCAACTCATTGACCTTCTTTCTGTTGACTCGTTTGTTCTCAACAATAATTCTCGCTCAGGGACTAATGACAAAACAACTTCAGAAATGCCAAAAAATAAAGCAGTTGCATATGAACTTGCATATGAACATGTTCATTTAATTTAAAGAGCGGCTTACATTTTAACGTTTTGTGTAACGCCACTTGTTTGCTACAAATCACACAATCAACTGGAGCGGAAAATACAGGAAAATGCCCGAGGCTGAGCAGTGATTCTCAAAATTTCAAAACCATCACTCTCACAAATTGCTTTCATCTGAAGTGAAACTGCACACTCATTTCTGTTTTTTAAAGCACACTTACATAATTATTTCCTTTTTTCTTCTTCTTTTCTTCCTTTCTTCTTTTTTGCTGTTAATCATATTTTTTGGTTCAGGAGCTCCATAAACTTACGGTACCTTTTATACAAACAAGTTTGCTTTGATGATCATTTATTCACAAAGCTAATTTTTAAAAGACAAAATACTGTTTATTGATATGATGATGTTGTTGTCTGTGCCGTGTCCGACGATGGCTACCCTGGCTAGCTTCTGGCATGTGCTCATATATGTCTGGCAAATCCAAACTCTGTCTTCAATAATTGGTCACAGGTCGTGCAGTATAGCTGCCCGCACTATTGTGGTGTTTTGTAGGAGAGTTTAAGTCGGTTCTTGCAAATTTGTCGTTTGAGGTCTAAAGGCAAGAGGTTTCAAAGTTTGAGACGCCTTTCTTGACCTTTGAATGCCAAATTGATCTTCGGTGGCCAAACTGCATACAGTCAGATTATGTTTGAAGACATCCTTATAGTGAAGATACTGCCCGCCGGAGTTGCGCTTCCCACTTGAAAGCTCTGAGTAGAATACATGTATGCTCTTTGGTAGTCTACAGGCTTCCATTTACTGGGTGTGGTCGCACCATCACAGTTGCCTTCTCATCTGTAGGGCCTCCATGCCGTGAGTATTTGAGCGACAAAGAACACCGGCATTCGTGACACAATCCTGCCATTTGATGCACAAGATGGAATGTGGGCATTTTATGTGAAATGCGTCCAGGCTCCTAATGTCACCTTTACATAGGCACTAGATTTCAGCGGCGTATAAAAGAATCGGAAGTACTTTGGCACGGTTGCTCTAGAATTGCGCCGCTCGGGGTGGCTGCATGTTGGAGTAGCTCTGTTACATTCTTTGAGTTATTGCGTTTGAAAACTTTAATTCCTCTTTTTTTTCTGGATGTAAATTGCTTTTTTCAGATGATTATGTTCTCTGGTATCGGATGCTGTGCAGCTGGAAGGATTTTTACTGAAACATTTTTACTTTGGGGCATTTGTTCGATGCGTAACCATGGCAACAAGGTGTTTTAGCAACAAGGAGCAGCTGATTAACATCTCAAAAGCTCATATACTTCAGCTACAGCCACAATTCCCAAATGAGTTGAAAAGGAGGCACCGTGGACGAATTCCCGTCAACCTGTCAGCGGTGCTCGAGTACCACCGAGTTCCTGGTGCTCGTGGGAAACTTGGCTCGTGACAATGGGAGGACCAGGATCATCCTCTGGAGACCTTCAACTGTCTGTCCGTGGCGACAAGGAGCTCGGCCTGCTGGGATGAGTGACCGTCACTGACGGAGGAATTCTGCCTGGCATTTGGGCAGTCGTGCTGCAGGAGGATGAAGAGGGCTTCCTGATCTGAAAGCAAACTGGATCGTGAGTGAAAGTCAGACTGTTATTTTTGGATGTACATTCACAACTGATTACCATTTGGGACCTGATTCAACCTTGGATCTTACAACCTAAGAAAGCACATGTATCAGTTTTACTAATTCTGAGCTAGGGCTGGGCAATATACCGAAAATTAACTGACATCGAAATTTATAACAGGGATTGACATCATTTTGCCCATGTCGGTATTTTCGGTGTTTAAAAAAACAAGATATTGATTTTAGGCCATATCGCCCAGCCCTATACTGAGCTAAATGCCGGTTTAGTAGTAGCTGAGAGTTGTCCCCAACATTTACTCCAGGTGTTAATAGATTGCCTAAGACTTTTAAAAACTTAGGTATTAACTGCTTGAGTCATCCTGCCTGTTAGCAACACTTCTCATGGACCAGTGAACTGATTTTACTCTCTCAGAAAGATGTAGCGTTTGGACTCGGCCGGAATCAAGATGGCTACCACATCTAAGTGACTTTGGCAAACCCAAAGTATTTATGTTGTTTATTTGTCATATGGTTAGCACAAGGTCAACAATGCAATGAAATATTTAGTACGAGAAGAACCAATTTGACTTGCTACAAACAAACAAGAAATACTAAAGCATGCAAGTGATAAGAGTACAAAATAATGTGCCAAAAAGTGAAAAAGAATTATAATATTTTCAAGCTCCAAGAGAAATATAGTAAACAACAACATGGTAGAATACTGTATAACAGTGCAAGTATGATGAATTAGAATAAATAAGTATTATAAGCTTAAAGCTGGGGTATGTAAGATTGTAATGTAGTCTGTAACTTTTCAAACAATATATTTTTAACATATTTCTTCACTCTGTCACTATCTACTGACAAACTGATGTTAGACAAAGTAATCTCTGAAAAAAACTATAGTCCCCTTGCTTCTCTATCAGCATTTATAAAAACACTAAAAACACAGAGTGACCAGGACAATGACAGCCAATAAAAACAGAGTTTGTAACCAGCCAATTAAAAACAGAGCTTGAATTTGAATCAGCCAATAAAAACAGAGCTTGAATTTGAATCTCAGCAGAGCCTCCCCCTCAGAGCCATATATGGCTCTGAGGGGGAGGGATCAGAATGCTTTGCCTGTTGAAAATTTTTCTAAGTTCTGCACTCTACAGAAAGTTACACATAGCACCTTTAATTGCACAATATCTATTGTACATAACTAACATATATTACACAGATTGTGTGACAGGTTATTGCACAGGTAGTGAGTAACATTGAGATTTATTTAATTATGATGTGACATACATGATATATGGCATATGCTATAACTATAAGTTAGCCATAACTACCGTAGTTCCATTGTATAGATATTCAGATGAAATCTGTTTTGGTGCAGTTTAGATTCACTCTCATCGTGCACTTTTAGATTTATTTTTCTTTTTAATTGGGACTAGTTTCAGTAAACGGCTCAGCCCAGCCATCATAGCTATGTACTTTATTTTATTTATCCACAAACTTGGTTGTGTTGCTTTACTACTTACCCTCTTTCTCTAATGGTTTATTTTAACTGCCATGTGATGTGTGCTTTGTTATTGGATGGAATTAAGCTAAAAGTCCTGTGTGATGATGACATATGAATGTAAGAGCAGTTTCTGATTTTTTTAAACAGTCATTAGTGGGATAACATCTCCCAGCATGCCAGGCCCAGATAAAATAAATGAACACAAAGCTATAAAACACACACAGCCTGCAGTTCCTTAACTGAAAGCATGCAAAGCAGCTTTATTATAGACCTAAATGGGAATACAGTTAAATGCATGTTCATTTAAACAAGTCCAGTAGTTGTTGTGGTTGATATTCATGAACTGCAACTCAAATTTACACAACTTCATTCCAGTTCTGTTCAATGCAGACTATGCTGATGACCCAGGAAGTGAATTTGACATTCAAACTACCTTTTATTTTCTTATTTTTTTATTTCCTGAGCTTTTACAGTTATTCATTGACACATCTGTTACTGCTGCAGGTAACAAGAACCACAGACACCACAAGGCTTTTGGCAATGCAAATATTTAAACCTGTCCCAAGATATATATATTTTTTAAAGATAGTTGGTGAGCATTGATGAGTGTTCTCAAAATGTTTAAGGTAATTAAAGAGATACAGTATTTCACTTTTTTTCTGACTGGCTGACTTTATCTTGACTCTGTCATCAGAACTATTGGTTGAACTTGGATCTGAAATGATTAAGTGGAATAAATAGCAAACAATGTTAAAAAAAAAGAGCGATACTGTGGTTATGAAGAACCACAAACCATGCTCAGAATGTTTTTTTTAGTGCCAATATAGACAAATATTTGTTTGAAAAATCAGTTGTATTGAAAACTTCTAAGACTTGTGGAATATTCCTCTTCTTCTTTCTCATTTCCACGGTTATCAGTTTTGCATTTAGCCTGAATGGTCAAGTGCTAAGTTTACATAAAGTACGCCGAGTTGGCCTAATCTTTTAATAATAATAATAATAATAATAATAATAATAATAATGAATTCAATTTATAACGCACTTTTCATTAATGACTTAAAGACAACATTTATGTGATGTCATCTTGAGAATGGTTATAACAGATTTGTTGAAAAAGACTGATGTCTAAGAGCTTGGCTGAGAAGTTATCTTAAAGTGGCCTGTGGAAATAGAATGTAGACTCAAGAATTATTTTGTGAGCATCCCTATATAATTATAATACCTAACAAACCTTTGGAGGCACATTACAGTCTGGGGAAACCGACCCTCTGTGGCATCATGCTTTCAGCTTTGAGGATTGTGGAGCCTTATGGACGCAGTGTGATTCTAAAGAGGCTCCATCTGCATAGTGGTGGTTGGGGGTGATTAACATAGACATGCAGTGGAACGGTGCCTGAATCTTTCTGGAGCCAGCCATGCTTCGCTGGGCGCCATCACTCCACCGAGAAATGGCAGAGAAAAGGCCACAGTTTTCCCTTTGTCGTGGTAAAACGGATGGCTGAATGTCACTTCTGAAGTTCTTCTTAGTCACAGAAGATCTTTACGGTACTTACTGTCGCCTGCCTCTGAAAGGCTAAGGCAGACGATAATTGTGTGAATGCCAACAAGGCATTCACACTATAGAGATTGTGTTTATATTTAATTATTATTGTGTGAATGCCAACAAGGCATTCACACTATAGAGATTGTGTTTATATTTATTGTGTGAATGCCAACAAGGCATTCACACTATAGAGATTGTGTTTATATTTGTGTGAATGCCACATAGGCATTCACACTATAGTGATTGTGTTTATATTTATTCAACTTATTATTCCGGTTACTATCTTCCATCCGTACGTTTTTCGGCACGCTACTCCTCCTACAGTTTTTGTGCTATTTCAACAATTCATATATCAAAATGTTCAGCTCATTGAGGACACTCCGGCTATGACTTTTGGTATTGATGCAACTTCAGCTTTTTGAAATATTCAGCTTTTTCGGCCACTTTTTTCCCATTGAAAATGAATGGAGCTCATTTTACATCCTTGATATCTTTGGAACTCATTACAATATTTCACTACTTTTTTCACATTTTGGACCAGCTCGGCTTCCTTCAGCTACCTTGTACATTTAAAAAAAATATTTCAGCTACTTTCAGCTGATTTCAGCTGTTTCTTGAACTGTGTTGCACTCTTTTCAGCCTAATGCAGCTTACTTCAACATTTTTGTACATCTACTGACTTATTTCTGCTAATTTCAGATCATTATGCTCCTTTCAGCAAATTTTTCAAAGATTAACATATTTTTGCTACTTTAGCTACTATTTAGCTGTTTTATGCAAATTTCAGCTTTTTCAGCTATTTCAACAATTTTTTTAAATCAATCCAACTTTTTTCAGCCTAATTCAGCAAAACCATGCTCTACCAACTTCCTTCTGGTAATTTCAGATTATTTCTGCTTATTTTAGCTACTATTTAGCTGTTTTATGCAAATTTCAGCTTTTTCAGCTATTTCAACAATTTTTTTTAATCAATCCAACTTTTTTCAGCCTAATTCAGCAAAACCATGCTCTACCAACTTCTTTCTGGTAATTTAAGATTGTTTCTGCTTGTTTTAGCTGTTGTTCAGCTGTTTTTGGCCAATTTCAGCTTTATTCAGATATTTTCAACTTTATTTTGCTTATTTCTACTTATTTCAGATTTTTTTCAATTTCAGATTGTTTCAGATACTTCATATTATGCTGCTTTGTGCTTATTTCTGCTAGTTTCAGCTTCTTCTGCTATTTTAGCTACTATTAAGCTGTTTTTATGCTAATTTAGGCTTGTTTCAACACATTTTACATTATTTGAACTCATTTCAACTTTTTCCAGCCTAATTCTACAAAAATTTACTCTCTCTACTAATTTCTAAGACATTTAAGCTTCTTTCTGCTATTTCAGATAATATTCAGCTGTTTTTGCTATCTTAAGCTTTTTTCAGATAATTTCAACTTTATTTTGCTTATTTTTGCTTAGTTCAGATGTTTTCAGATTTCAGATTGTTTCAGATATTTTACAATATTCAGATGATGCTGCTTTATGCTTATTTCTGCTAGTTTCAGCTTCTTCTGATATTTTAGCTACTATTAAGCTGTTTTAATGCTAATTTAGGCTTGTTTCAACAAATTTTACATTATTTGAACTCATTTCAACTTTTTCCAGCATAATTCTGCAAAACTGTACTCTCTCTACTAATTTCTAAGACTTTTAAGCTTCTTTCTGCTATTTCAGATAATATTCAGCTGTTTTTGCTATCTTAAGCTTTTTTCAGATAATTTCAACTTTATTTTGCTTATTTCTGCTTAGTTCAGATTTTTTCAGATTTCAGATTGTTTCAGATATTTCAGATTATTCACAATTATGCTATTTCTAATTACTTCAGATAATTTAAGCTTATTTCTGCTATTTTAGATAATATTCAGCTGTTTATGCTATCTTTAGCTTTTTTCAGATAGTTTCCACTTTTTTTTGCTTATTTCAGATTATTTCAGATTTCAGATTGTTTAAGATGTTTCAGATTATTCCCAATTAAGCTCGTACTAAATCCTGCTGCTAATTTAAGCTTATTTCTGCTATTTTAGATAATATTCAGCTGTTTTTGACCAATTTCAGCTGATGGCCGCCAACGCTACTTTCAAATGGTTATAACTCGACCATCTTTATACATAGAGAGCTGAAATTTGGTGAGGTTGTAGCTGAGGACATTATCTATCATGTACGGAATCCAAAAAAAAATCCAAGATGGCCGACAATGCAAAAAAGTAAAAATACCATAAAATGGTCAATTTTAGTGACATTGAGCTGAAACTTGGTGTAGTGATAGCTGAGAATGTTTCCTATCAAATGCAATATCAAAATCAAAAATCCAAGATGGCCGCCAACGCTACTTTCAAATGGCTTTAACTCAGCCATCATTATACACAGAGAGTCGAAATTTGGTGAGGTTGTAGCTGAGGACATTATCTATCATGTACGGAATCCAAATCAAAAATCCAAGATGGCCGACAAAGTAAAACATTAAAAAACTGTAAAAATCCAAGATGGCCGCCAACGCTACATTCAAATGGCTTTAACTCAGCCATCTTTATTCATAGAGAGCTGAAATTTGGTGAGGTTGTAGCTGAGGGAATCCTCTATCATGTATGGAATCCAAATCAAAAATCCAAGATGGCCGACAAAGCAAAACATTAAAAATACTGTAAAATCCAAGATGGCTTCCAACGCTACTTTCAAATGGCTTTAACTCAGCCATCATTATACATAGAGAGCCGAAATTTGGTGAGGTTGTAGCTGAGGGAATCCTCTATCATGTACGGAATCCAAATCAAAAATCCAAGATGGCCGACAAAGCAAAACATTAAAAATACTGTAAAATCCAAGATGGCCACCAACGCTACTTTCAAATGGCTTTAACTCAGCCATCATTATACATAGAGAGCCGAAATTTGGTGAGGTTGTAGCTGAGGGCATTATCTATCATGTACGGAATCCAAATAAAAAATCCAAGATGGCCGACAAAGTAAAACATTAAAAAACTGTAAAAATCCAAGATGGCCTCCAACGCTACATTCAAATGGCTTTAACTCAGCCATCTTTATTAATAGAGAGCTGAAATTTGGTGAGGTTGTAGCTGAGGGAATCCTCTATCATGTACGGAATCCAAATCAAAAATCCAAGATGGCCGACAAAGCAAAACATTAAAAATACTGTAAAATCCAAGATGGCCACCAACGCTACTTTCAAATGGCTTTAAATCAGCCATATTTATTCATAGAGAGCCGAAATTTGGTGAGGTTGTAGCTATGGACATTCTTTATCATGCATTAGGTGAAACGGCCATTTTGATTGAATATGCAAATTAGCTGAAGTGGCCATTTTGGTTCAATATACAAGGCAGTTAATTGCCTTGCGAAGTAAGTCAATGCATGTATTGTTACCATTTTTGTTCTACAATTTAAGTAGACAAGTTAGCCATTTTGATTTAATAAGCACATTAGGTAAAGCGGCCATTTTGATTGAACATGCAAATTAGGTGAAGCGGCCATTTTGGCATTCACACATGCATTTTCTCAGGAAATGCAATCTAGTTAATATTATTCCAGTTACTATCTTCCATCCGTACGTTTTTTGGCACGCTACTCCTCCTACAGTTTTTGTGCCATTTCAACAAATCATATATCAAAATGTTCAGCTCGTTCAGGACAATCCAGCTATGACTTTTGGTAATGCTGCAACTTTCGCTTTTTGAATTATTAAGCCTTTTCGGCCATTTTTTCCCCATTGAAAATGAATGGAGCTAAAATGAAATGGCCTTTTGGAGGATTTATCATATCCTAAATCTCATCAAATTTGGCAGACTCATCACTCAGACATGGTGGAGTAAAAAATGATCAAAATCTCACGTTTTCATATATGCTAAAGGGGCGTGGCCTGGCCTCAAAGTTAGGTATCTCGCCATGAAAAACGAAACACTAATAGCACCTACACGAAAACTGTCTAATACATCAAACCTTCAGTGATTGACCCACAAGCAGTCCCCTACAATACTGAATGGTTAAATCATGACATTAATTAAGCCACGCCCCCTCACAACAGGAAGTGTACAGTTGTACATTGAACGTCCCGATCGGACACCTGTTACCTAATCAGCGTGACGGTCTGTCCAGCGACCAAAGACATGGTGCTGTAACAAGGTTTCCAACACTGACCGTTTTGGGTGGAGCAAGTGGGCGTGGCGATGTGGCGAATCAGACGTAACGCCGTCACAAACGAAACACTAATAGCACCTACACGAAAACTGTCTAATACATCAAACCTTCAGTGATTGACCCACATCCGGTCCCCTGCAATACTGAATGGTCAAATCATGACATTAATTAAGCCACGCCCCCTCACAACAGGAAGTGTACAGTTGTACATTGAACGTCCCGATCGGACACATGTTACCTAATCAGCGTGACGGTCTGTCCAGTGACCGAAGACATGTTGCTGTAACAAGCTTTCCAACACTGACCGTTTTGGGTGGAGCATGTGGGCGTGGCGATGTGGCGAATCAGACGTAACGCCGTCACAATACGTTTGGCCTTTTGGGAGCTTTATCATATCCCAAAACTCACCAAATTTGGCAGACTCGTCAGGACTGGTGAAAAATTACATATTTTGGGGGCGTGGCCAAAATTGCAACAGAAACGGCTCAAGAGCGCCACCTAGAATATTTCAAACTACCCTCCGCATTGGCCTTAGTTTCACGTAGGATCATGAAATTTGGTACACCTCCCCGATTCACCAAGGCGCACAGAAAACCCTCTGGCACCAACGTTGTACGATGAAAGGAAAGGCGAACTTTTCGGCCATTTTTATCCCATTGAAAATGAATGGCGCTAAAATGAAATGGCATTTTGGGGGCTTTGTCATATCCCAAAACTCACCAAAATTGGCAGACTCATCAGGACTGGTGAACGATTACATATTTTGGGGGCGTGGCCAAAATTTCAAAAGAAACGGCTCAAGAGCGCCACCTAGAAAATTTCAAACTACCCTCCGCATTGGCCTTAGTTTCACGTAGGATCATGAAATTTGGTACACTTGTCCAATTCACCAAGACGCACAGAAAACCCTCTGGCGTCAACGTTGTACGATAAATGGGAAGGCGGCCATTTTGGAATGTGGACCAAATCGGGTGCACGCATTGGGTGCCGAACGGGCACGGGAAAGGCACGAGAGTGTTTCAGGGTGGACCAGCTCGACTTCCCGCGGTCGCCGCGAGAAGGGCGGAGCGGCGCTAAGGCATTCACACGTGCATTTTCGTAGGAAATGCGGTTTTTCTAGTTGTGTGAATGCCAACAAGGCATTCACACTATAGAGATTGTGTTTATATTTATTATTATTATTCTTTATAGATGTTACTATCTTCCATCCGTACGTTTTTTGGCGTCCTACTCCTCCTAGAGTATTTGTGCCATTTCAACGATTCATATATCAAAATGTTCAGCTCGTTCAGGACAATCCAGCTATGACTTTTGGTAATGCTGCAAGTTGCGCTTTTTGAAATATTAAGCCTTTTCGGCCATCTTTTTCCCATTGAAAATGAATGGAGCTAAAATGAAATGGCCGTTTGGGGGCTTTATCATATCCTAAATCTCACCAAATTTGGCAGACTCATCACTCAGACATGGGGGAGTAAAAAATTATCAAAACCTCGCGTTTTCATATATGCTGAAGGGGCGTGGCCTGGCCTCAAAGTTAGGCATCTCGCCATGAAAAACGAAACACTAATAGCACCTACACGAAAACCGTCTAATACATCAAACCTTCAGTGATTGACCCACAACCGGTCCCCTACAATACTGAATGGTCAAATCATGACATTAATTAAGCCACGCCCCCTCACAACAGGAAGTGTACAGTTATACATTGAACGTCCCGATCGGACACCTGTTACCTAATCAGCGTGACGGTCTGTCCAGTGACCGAAGACATGTTGCTGTAACAAGCTTTCCAACACTGACCGTTTTGGGTGGAGCATGTGGGCGTGGCGATGTGGCGAATCAGCCGTCACGCCGTCACAAACGAAACACTAATAGCACCTACACGAAAACAGTCTAATACATCAAACCTTCAGTGATTGAC
>JBBPBX010019466.1:26824-37679 GCA_038048925.1 Garcialebias charrua | reverse complement strand
ATATATATATATATCTGTATTTTTTTGGTCTTTTTTCATTTAGATAAATATCTTGACTGCTTCCATAAATGAAATATGAACAGGAAGTATTCCTGTGTTGGAAATGCAAATAAACCAGATCTCTGAAAAACATAAAGACTCCCATGAGAAAAGAAGTCACAGCAATTCTTAGAACTAGGGTCAATTAGAAAACAAACAGTGGCTTCTTATCAGAGACTGCTCATCTTCTAGTATTCCAAAAAAAGATCCCAACTTCATTGATATTTTCTTGGAAAACAAAAGCGGAACATGAAAATGAACTAGAAAAATGTTATTCTCTGCAAAAATGCAGTATGAAAGCTCATTGTTGAGCGTTTAGGGTCCATGAATTTAATCTATCCAGCTTTCCGGTTTGCGGGGGTCACTGATGCCCATATCCAGCAGTCACTGTGTGAGAGGTGGGTCGGACAGTCCACAAGTCCATCACAGATACACATAATGAACATTCACAATCTTACATCTAGGGACAATTTAGAAATACCAAACGCCTAACATGCATGTTTTTGTTCTGTCGGAGGAAACATGTACACAGAGAACATGCAAACTCTACCCAGAAAGACCCCAGTCGGGATTCAATCCAGCACCCTTCTTGTTAAGAGGCGGCAGCTCTAATAAATAAATAAAATAAAAGGATGCATTTTATTCACATCTGTGTTAAAACTCGATAAATTGCACATTCTCTAAAAAGGCTCTTTTTTGACATGCTCAGTGCAAGGTTATCCTTCCTTTTGGATCTTGACCTCTGACCTTCCTGCAACTTTTTCATGTCTTTTGAATCCCAGGTTGTTGATGCTGTCAACAGTCATCTATTTCAAGCCCGTTACACTCCACACCTGTTGTTTGGCTGAACCACTCTGTGTCCTTCAGGAAATATTTAGCCTACTGTAACCAGGATCTGTTGCTGCAAACCAGGTTTCCATTCGGGACATGAAGAAGAATTAAAATGCAGTAAGAATAGCCGGCGCTATTCATAGCTCCATCATTTGCTGCAGGCACTCCCACTGCCAAGGGGTGAAGGGTTTTAAAAGCATCTTTCATTTACTTTTGGTCCAGTGCATTGTGGAAAGCAACAGTGTATTTATTGACCTCCTGTGGTATTTTACTCCAGGCTAAATTCAGTTTAACCAAGCTGTTGTCTATCGCTGCCACTTGATGTTGGCACAGAAAGAAAAAGGTCAGGAATTTAAAATTCCTAAATGATAAATGTGTTTTGAGTGAATGCATCAATTCAGATACCAAATAAATCATTTAATGTAAAACAAATGAAGTTATTCAAAGCTGCAAATCTTTATGAGCCCTGGCAAAAACTCCCAAAGCTCAAGACCACAAAGTGCATATTCACAAATTTGGACAGGCTTCAAAAATTGGCTATTTTAAAATGTTTTTTTAATCATATGACATTATATCATCATTTAGTTTCGTTCAGTTTTGTCCTGAACTAAAAAACATGTTTAAGGGCTAGTTTTGAAAACGTTTCCTTATGATAGTACTAGTATAGTAACATTACAAAGTGTATACATTCAGCAAATCTCAAATAAAATAAAAATATTCAGATGGTAACTGTTGAATGTGATTGGTGATTGTTTCTGGGTTGTGCACTAAAATATATTTGGCAACAACTATTCAATTCCAAATGATAGTTTTTGTTTTTGGATATAAAATATGAAACAGAGATAAAGCAAATATTATCAATTAATGTAAAGATACAAATCAGTCAAAACTAAAACATTACTTGAGTGTAATTTTAAACTTTAAGAAAAGCTAGTAAATTTAATATATTCTTTATTTTTTAATTTTTAAAACAGTCAAATACACAAACTGAGGCCTTGTCTACATGACAAATAAGATATACTGTATATATTTTAAATGTGACCCATGTCCTTTCATATGTGGTACTATGTCATAATTATATATAGATGGCGGCGCGTGCAAAGGCTGCGGCTTCTCTCTCTCCCGACAACACGGTGTTTTCGTCTTCTTTGTCCTGCATGTCGCAATGTGCCGGCACGTCTTCGTCATGTTTACGTGTTAAAGAACGCAAGTATAGCCGTGAGTTCCTGCTTGATGTCGGAAAAACCGCTCATTTGGGAATAAACAGTGACCTACAGGAGAAGCTACGTGAGCTCGAACAGAAGCTAAATGAGTTTCGTGACTGCGGCCTGCTCTGGAAGCCAGCCCCGAGCCTCAATTCATCGCGCCCGCCGTGGAAGCGCCACAAGCGGCTGGACAGTAAGCGGAAGCCAGCCCTGAGCCTCCCTTCTTCGCGGCCGCCGTGGAAGCGCCACAAGCGGCTGGACAGAAAGCGGAAGCCAGCCCTGAGCCTCCCTTCTTCGCGGCCGCCGTGGAAGCGCCACAAGCGGCTGGACAGAAAGCGGAAGCCAGCCCTGAGCCTCCCTTCTTCGCGCCCGCCGTGGAAACGCCACAAGCGGCGTGACAGAAAACAGAAGCGGGGTAAACGCGGAGGTGTCAGAGCTAGGCTAGCAGCTAGCCCACACAAACCGGCGATCCCATCCATGGTTTTGGCTAACGTGCGCTCCTTGGACAATAAACTGGATTATATACGCCTGCTACGAACGACACAAAAGACTGTGAGAGACTGCTGTGTGTTTGTATTCACGGAAACGTGGCTCAACAACAACGTTCCGGACCATGCTGTTCAGCTGGGGGAGCTAACATGCTACAGAGCGGACCGAACCCTCGAGGGAGGTAAGACAAGGGGAGGGGGGCTCTGTGTTTACATCAACAAAGCATGGTGCCTGGATGCTGCTGTGGTCTACAAACACTGCTCACATTTAGTGGAGTTCATGACTATTAAATGCAGACCGTTCTATTTACCGAGGGAGTTTACAGCTGTTTTGATTGTTGCTGTATATATTCCTCCAAGCTCCAACAGCAAAGTTAGAAGTGAGGCTTTGAATGAACTATATCTGCACATCAGTGAGCAACAAACAGCCCATCCTGATGCTTTTCTCATCACGGCTGGTGATTTCAACCATGCAGATTTAAAGAGTGTATTTCCAAAAACATACAGAAACATAAACTTTGCAACAAGAGGAAACAACACACTGGACCAAGTTTACACCACCATGAAAAATGCCTACAGAGCCCTCCCCCTCCCCCACATTGGTGCTTCTGACCATATCTGTGTTATGCTAAAGCCCGCATACAGGCCGCTGGTGAAAGTCACAAAACCAGTCCGCAAGCAGATACGAGTGTGGCCAGAGGGGTCTTCAGAGGCACTCCAGGACTGTTTTGACACCACAGATTGGGGTATGTTCAAAGAAGCTGCTACCACAAACAACAACACATGTCTCCAGGAGTACTCAGACACTGTATGTTCATACATCGCCAAGTGCATTGATGATGTTACCAACCTCAAAACCATCACTGTTCGGGCTAATCAGAAGCCATGGCTGACAGCTGAGGTTCACAGACTCCTGAAAGCCAGGAATGCTGCCTTCAAAGCGGGAGATCAGGTGGGCCTGAAGGCAGCCAGAAAGAACCTGGATCCAGGCATCAGTGAGGCCAAGGAGCAGTATTCCAGGAAAATAGCTCACCGTTTCAAGGACAGCAAGGATACACGCAGTCTGTGGCAGGGAATACAGACCATCACAGACTACAAACCCCCCCCCCAGACCTGTGACAGCTCAACCTCTACGCTGAATGAACTGAATGAGTTCTTCGCTCGGTTTGAGGCAAGTAACAGCACACCTGCACATAAATTCCCCCCCTCTCCTGATGGCCAGGTGCTGGCGCTGTCCTCAGACAGCGTAAGGCGATCATTCATCAAGATTAATGCCCGGAAGGCCTCTGGTCCTGACAACATACCTGGTCGTGTGCTGAAGGACTGTGCAGGGGAACTCGCAGCGGTCTTCACGGACATCTTTAACATCTCACTGAGCCAGGCCATCGTCCCCACCTGTTTCAAAGCCACCACCATCATCCCTGTCCCAAAGAAGGCAACGCCCGCATGCCTCAATGACTATCGCCCAGTAGCACTCACCCCCATCCTGATGAAGTGCTTTGAACGGCTAGTCATGAAAAGCATCACATCTGTCCTCCCTGCCTCCCTGGATCCCTTCCAATTTGCATACCGACCTAATCGCTCAACCGACGATGCCATCTCCTCTGCCCTCCACACAGCTCTCACACATCTGGACACGAAGGACTCTTATGTTAGAATGCTGTTCATCGACTTCAGCTCGGCATTCAACACCATCATCCCCCAACAGCTCATCCATAAACTGGACAGTCTGGGGCTGAACACCTCAATGTGTAACTGGCTGCTAGACTTCCTGACCGGGAGACCACAGACAGTACGGATCGGGAGTAACACATCTAGCACCATCACATTGAACACAGGGGCCCCACAAGGATGTGTGCTGAGCCCCCTTCTATTCACCCTGCTAACACACGACTGCACACCATCGTACAGCTCCAACCACTTCATCAAGTTTGCGGACGACACAACAGTGGTAGGTCTCATCAGCAACAACGATGAGACGGACTACAGGAACGAGGTGAGCCGCTTGGCCTTGTGGTGCGGACACAACAATCTCACTCTCAACGTGGAGAAGACAAAGGAGATTGTCGTGGACTTCAGGAAGAGGGATGCACAACATGCCCCTCTGACCATCAACAGCACCGCAGTGGAGAGAGTGGACAGCACCAAGTTCCTGGGAGTGCACGTCTCAAAGGACCTGTCCTGGAGCAGGAACACTGCAGCACTGGCCAAGAAGGCTCACCAGCGCCTCTACTTTCTCCGCAAGCTGAAAAGGGCTGGAGCTTCAACCTCCATCATGTGCACCTTCTACAGGGGTGCCATAGAAAGTGTCCTGACCAGCTGCATCACGGTGTGGTTTGGTGCATGCACTGCATCCTGCCGCAAGAGCCTCCAGCGCATCGTGAAAGCAGCTGAGAAGATCGTCGGCACCTCCTTGCCCTCACTGCAGGACTTACACAGCAAACGCCTCACTCGGAAAGCCCACTGCATGGCAGGTGATCCCACACACCCACTACACAGCCGCTTTAGACTGCTGCCATCAGGGAGGAGACTGAGGAGTCTCCAGGCTCGAACCAGCAGACTGAGAGACAGCTCTGTTCATCAGGCAGTCAGAATGCTAAACACTCTGCCTGCTCTGCCTCCCCTCCCATTTGAACTGCCTTAACACAAAAAACTTTCTCACACATTATCACTCAACACAAAGATTTTAACACTGGACTCTGTGTCATCAAACGGGTTATTCACTAAACTCTCGGTCATGTGCTCATTCAGTTTGCACTACTTCTTATATTTGCACTAATGTTTGTATTACATTACTGCCTATAGTCATACTACTGTTTACATTCACTGTTTACATTTATTAATACTGTTTACATTTATTACTACTGCTTTACATTTATTATTACTGTTTACATTTACACTACTTTTATCTACACTACTGCAGATACATATACAGCATTCTCTGACTAGCCTTATCTAAGGATGCCAAATGTGCCTTATGTGCCTTACTTCATATGCCACTTTGCCTATATACCAACATCAACTACCTCATACATATACATGTACTGTGTACATTAACTCATATGCTGCTGTGCCACTCTTTGCAAATGTCAACGCTAGAAACTTCAGTTTATTTTATAGATATACGTTTTATACTTTTTATACTACTATGCAAAAACTCAGGACAGTATTACACTTTTATTATTTCATTTTATGCTTATGTTCATTGGGTGTTTGGTGTTTTAGGGGTGTTTGGTGTTTCAGTGTTGGTGTAAATTTTCATACTTTTATACTATTATGAAAAAACTCAGGACAGTGTTACACTTTTTTACTATTTTATGCTTATGTTTATTAAATGTTTTAGTGTTTAGTGTTTAGATGGTTACTGTTGCACCGAGGGACTGAGAGAAACGCAATTTCGGCCCTGTGTATGTCCTGTACATATTGCAGTTCTGACAATAAAGTTGACTTTGACTTTTGACTTTGATGTCCAATGTTGTCCAACGTGACCTAATTTTTTCCGAGTTTTACATCTGTGATGTGGGGACATACAGATGGATCCAAGATGGATCCAAGTATTGATGCCATTTCAGATCATAATATAATTCCTTATGATTGCACAACATTTCAGAATCGATACACATGCTAACATGTGTAGCATCCATATCTTCTTCTGTTGACACGTCACATCTTCATCTGTACATGCAGGTCACTTCAGGACCATAAAGAGCTCTCACTGGTGTCTGACACTGGTCCCATTTAAAATACAGTACAATGCGAACAACCACACAAAATGAACGGATCTGCCTACACAGCCTCCCAACTCACTAACAGGTCATCACATTGTCAGTCACAGTGCAACATGACACTTTGTAAAACATCAAACATCTAATTAAAACAAAATGTATTTTAAAAACACCCTAGAAGATACCGCAGCAGTCAATTAATAATTAATACTGTAAGTGTTTTAAGAAATGTTTTATGTCTTTTTACATCAAAATGCCTTTAAATTTGATCAAGTTTAAAAAGTAGTTTACTGGCGATTTGTCAAATCAATATTTTACTGTATTGTGGATAGATAGATAGATAGATAGATAGATAGATAGATAGATAGATAGATAGATAGATAGATAGATAGATAGATAGATAGATAGATAGATAGATAGATAGATAGATAGATAGATAGATAGATAGATAGATAGATAGATAGATAGATAGATAGATAGATAGATAGATAGATAGATAGATAGATAGATAGATAGATAGATGCATTAATAACTTCAAAGAACATTAAAATAATGTTTATTAGTTTGCATTATCTTATTGTATAATACAATCTATACATTAAATATTGTATTATTTGTTTATATTTTACCTATTAACTCCTACTAAAACACATATATAGAGAGGTGGCAGGAGTCTGTGTATGCAAAAGTATACAAATAGAGCAATTACTAATTAAATATTAAATATTAGCCATTTTGTTGTCTGTCTAAACAGGTCTTACTTGTAAAAGAGTCTTCGAGGCTCAATGTGATTTATCTGTATAAATAAAGGTTGAATTAATTAATTAATTACAATTATAAAGCAGCTTGACTGTACTCAGGGTGCTTCGTGCTTTACCTGGCTTCTGCAGCTCCTGAGTGCATGGGCGGAGCCAACAGCATCACACCTGTTCCTGATCCTGCTCTGCTGGAGGACTGCTGTATACAGGACAGAAGTTCATCACTGGATCATTG
This sequence comes from Garcialebias charrua, assembly GCA_038048925.1. Lineage (NCBI taxonomy): Eukaryota > Metazoa > Chordata > Actinopteri > Cyprinodontiformes > Rivulidae > Garcialebias > Garcialebias charrua. Next base: position 30,398 of record JBBPBX010019466.1, on the reverse strand, counting down.
AAGCTCTTGGGAACTTTGTGACAGCCACTACTACAAGTACCTTCATTCCTTGAGACTACTAACCTGTGATTTTCTTTGTGTTTTAGTCAAGACCTGCTCCGTTGGTTTTTTTAAGCACCTGTGAACACTCACCTTCCTCGAGTCTCCTTGAGTCTGTCTGTAACCACTTACCTCTTGAGTCCCTGGAACAGCCTGAGATCAGTCCCACCTGTTGACACTAAGCTGCTCTCCTGGTCCGCCCTGCCTCACTCCTACGATCACTCACATGTACCCCACTGGAACCTCCACGCTCGTCTTCAAAGCTGCTCCAAGCTCCAAACTCTGTAAAACAAACTGGCAAAAGTAATTATTGAAAACTCTGCTCCATGGATCCCCATACGGACCTGAGCTCTCTGTCCTTGAAGATAATTCCCCTGTGTAAGGCAACATAAATATCTTCACTTCACAGTAAACTGTACAGGTAGTCCTCGACTTACGACGGAGTTCCGTTCCTACGCTCCGTCATTACTCGAATTTCGACGTAACTCGAAACATACATCCAAACTGCACCTTAAACGTACAGTACTGTATTTTACCAAGCACTTAGCCTATCCCAACACAGTACCTTGCACAATTATCAAAAAACACATACATTTTAGAGCCATAATAAAGGGAAAAAAAAAGTTAATTTCCTACTCTGGAATGCTGGTGAAGCCATTTCCTCATTCCTCCCTCCCTCCTCTGGATTCTCCCATTCGTTTACGTTGTAAAACCGCCGTCCATAAAACAGCTACTTTTCTACAGTTGCTGCCTGTCCAGCTTGATCCAACAAGTTTTGTTTTGTTTTTTAAATGTCCAGAGGACCAGACTTAGCTTTTTTAGAGCGTACAAGGCAAGCTGTAGCCTCCGCAGCACCGCAGCTAAACCAGAAACTGCCGGAAACTGCTAGAAACTGCGAAATCGGCTTCAAAATGAAAAATTCAAAATAATACTTTTTTTTTTAATGGGAGGTGCGTCATAACCGCGAACTCGAGACCGTCGTAAGTCGAGGACTACCTGTACTTACCTTTTCAATCACGCGTTGGGCCCTCTCACTTTGCTTATTATGGGTTTAAAACTACCGTATTTTCCGGACTATAGGTTGCGGCTTTTTATCATTTTTTCATGGCCTGCGAGGCTGCGACCAATAGTCAGGTGCGACCTATATATGGCTTTTTATAAAATAAGCTGATTTGTAATCATTTACTGTATTAACAAAAATTAAACTGAGACACACTCTTATAATAATGTCAGCTAACAAATATACATATTTTTAAGTGTTTATCCTGCTAAAATTATTCATTTATTAAAGAAAAGTTCAGCTCAGACACATATTTGCTATAATTTTTATCAAACAATTAATTGTTTTTAAGTGTTAATCTTCTTAAAAGCCTTGCTGTGCGCTCCTGTGGAAGAGACATTTGCAGCAGAGCTAAACACGGTCCACATTTTGACGTAGGTGCGACCTATATTCAGGTGCGACCTATATATGGATTTTTCCAATTCTTTGGCAATAATTGGACAATGCGACCTATACTCGGGTGCGACCTATAGTCCGAAAAATACGGTAGTCGGTTTGTGATAAAAGAAAATTATATTCCAGACATGACAGTCATTAGTGCGTTGCAGATTACAAAGCCAATTACTAAAGATATTGCATATTTCAGTTCAGTTAAATCAGCCAATTATGCAAAATCAGCCATCCGCAACAATACAATTAAAGAATTTGAAGCAGAACAACTCAGAATCAAAGTTTCAGCCTGCCTCAGCAATGCCAAACCACCACCTTCCAACATCAGCAGAGAGGAGAGGGACACACTCACCACTATCAGCAAGGACAAGAACATCATCATCCTCGCAGCAGAGCAGACAAGGTGCACAGTGATTTTGAACCAGAAAGACTATCATGAGAAAGTTATGTCACTCCTTAGTGACTTAACCACTTATGAACCGCTGAAAAGAGATCCAGGAAGTGGTTACAAGAAGAAGTTGATAGATTGCCTGAAAATTTTGAAGCAGGACAAGGCTATTGACAATATTCTGTACCACAGACTGTACCCAGGGGAGGCCACGCCAAGTCTGTATGGTTTACCCAAAATCCACAAACAAGGTGTACCTTTAAGACCAATTGTTAGCATGATTAACTCGGTCACTTACAATGTTTCCAAATATCTGGCATCTGTACTCATCCCTTTAGTTGGCAGCTCAGAACACCACATACAGAACACCATGGACTTTGTGGATAAGGTGAGGGATGTCATCATGGAGACTGATGAAACAATGGTCTCTTTTGATGTCACATCACTCTTTACGTGCATTCCTGTTGATGAGGCAGTAGAGGTGGTCTGTTTAAGGTTAAAATCAGACACCACTCTGAACAGCAGGACCACACTTTCCACAGAGCAACTGTGTCAACTCTTGAAACTGTGCCTGCAGTCAACCTACTTTACATATGGGGAGCAATATTATAGGCAGAATTGTGGGTGTGCTATGGGGTCTCCATTTTTTCCTATTGTTGCCAACTTGTACATGGAAGAGGTAGAAAAGAGAGCCTTGACGTCCTTTTCAGGGAAACCACCAAGTCATTGGTTCAGGTATGTTGATGACACCTGGGTTAAAATTAAATCTCAGGAAGTCCAACATTTTACTGATCACATCAACTCTGTGGATAAATATATCAAGTTCACACGAGAAGATGTAAAAAATGGCAGGTTGGCTTTCTTGGACTGTGAGGTCTCAGTTTCTGATAGAGGAAATTTGCAAACTGAGGTGTACCGCAAACCCACCCACACAGACCAGTATTTACAGTTTGACTCCCATCACCCTCTGGAGCACAAGTTAGGAGTCATCAGGACTCTGTATCACAGAGCAGACAGCGTCCCCACTAACTCAGGAGCCAGACAGAAGGAGAAATCACACACAAAACAGGCTCTAGAGAAATGTGGATATCCTAACTGGGCCTTCCTGAAAGCAGAGAAGAAACCCAAACAGGACTCCAGCCAGCCATCAGGTGAAAAGAAGGAACCCAGACCCAGACCAGTGGTCATTCCGTATGTTGCGGGAGTTTCAGAGACATTGAGACATTTATTTTCTAAACACAACGTCCCAGTGGCTTTTAAACCCCAAAATACATATACGGCAAAGACTGGTTCATCCCAAAGATCCAGTCCCCCGGCACAAACAGCGTAATATTGTGTATGTTGTTCAGTGTCAGGAGGGCTGTGATCAGTCTTAGCCACTGGCAAAAAGGATGGCCCAGCACAGAAGATCAACATCATCAGGTCAGGATTCTGCGGTCTACACTCATCTCCAGGCCAACGGTCACTCTTTCAGGGATGAAGATGTTCACATCCTTGTTAGAGAGGGACGATGGTTTGAGAGAGGAGTAAAGGAGGCCAACTTTGTGAAAAGAAACCGCCCATCATTAAACAGGGGTGGAGGCCTCCGGGTTCAACTGTCCCCCACTTACAATGCTGTTATTGCTAGTATCACTCAGCCCTCTGTGAATAGCAAACAACCATCAGGGTGCTAACGATCCATCGTTAGGCTGATGGTC
>JBBPBX010019465.1:10755-27365 GCA_038048925.1 Garcialebias charrua | reverse complement strand
GCAGACCCTGCTGCTGGACCATCTGGTGATGGACTTTCTGACTCAAGACAACCTTCACGTTCCTCACCAGATGTCCTGTTCTCTGTTGTTTCATGAAGCTTTTACAGGCAGAGCTTCATGAAAATTTCCAATGCTTCTGTGTTTTTACTAAAATCTGCCTCAAAATAAATCTACAAAGACCGTTGGTTCAACATAGAGACAGTTGGTTCAACATAGAGACCGTCGGTTCAACATAGAGACCGTCGGTTCAACATAGAGACCGTCGGTTCAACATAGAGGCCGTCGATTCAATGTAGAGACTGTTGGTTCAACATTGAGACTGTTGGTTAACAATTACAGGTAACCCCCGACCTACGAACGAGTTTGGGACCTAAGAACCGTTCGCAGCTCGATCCGTTCGTAGGTAGGGGGTGAAAATTATTTAAAAAAAAAAATTCATTCATTCATTCAACCTTTATTTATCATGCTAACGGAGCGCGCGCACACATTTAAGCATGTACAGTAGTGTACTGTAATGTTAAACATTGCTATTCACATTTACAGAATAAATAAAAATATATTTTCTTACTTTGAGATGGTCATAGCCGACATCTTAGGTTGCCATGCGTTGTTGTTATCAGGCCGAGCAGCGCGACGAGCAAACCACGGGAGCTGCTCGAGGCCTGTGTTAGCTCTCGAGGCCTGTGTTAGCTTCTGCTAGCCAGGCCATGAGCTGGTGTTGGAGCGGCGGTGCGGCCCAATCGGCCATCATTCTGCAGCTGCTTCTCCGCCTGAGACGTCCACAGAGCTCACAGAGCGATTCCAGATAGTAATTAATCCATATGAGGCAATCCTGATCAACAAGTCTTCCAAACTTTGCTGCCTGTAGCCGTGACTAACCCTAAGATGGCTGGCCTCCGGTGACTGGCGACCTTCTTCCTGTTATGACCGACCTTCTTCCTGTTATGACCGGAAGTTGCACGATTATTGCGCAATCATGACAAAAATGATCAGAAATGATCATTTTTTATCATAATTATTATTTATAAAGCATTTAAAACAACCACAGCTGCAACAAAGTGATGTACACATGAAATTAAGAACATTTAAACACAAAAAAATAATAAAAAAATAAAAAAAAATTTATTATTTTTTTTTTAATACAGTAATTTCATATTTTTATTAAATATGATACGTTCGTAGGTCCCGTGGTTCGCAGGTCGATGGGGTCGTAGGTCGGGGGTTTGCTGTAGATGGTTGGTTTAACATAGCGACTGTTGGTTCAACATAGCGACTGTTGGTTCAACATGGCCTTCACACGTTCCCCCCTCTCACTGGTGAAACAAACCAATGAGCGAGCTGAACATAACTCTGGTCACACTTCCTTCTTAAGGTGACACTTCCTGTCGGCTTGTCGGAGTCAAATGAAGTTGGTTCAACATAGAGACCGTTGGTTCAACATAGAGACTGTTGGTTTAACATAGAGACTGTTGGTTTAACATAGAGACTGTTGGTTTAACATAGAGACTGTTGATTCAACATAGAGACTGTTGGTTTAACATTGAGACTGTTGGTTCAACATAGCGACTGTTGGTTCAACATAGAGACCGTTGGTTCAACATAGAGACTGTTGGTTTAACATTGAGACTGTTTATTCAACATAGAGACTGTTGATTCAACATATAGACTGTTGATTCAACATAGATACTGTTGGTTCAACATAGCGACTGTTGGTTCAACATAGAGACCCGTTGGTTCAACATAGAGACTGTTGGTTTAACATTGAGACTGTTTATTCAACATAGAGACTGTTGAGTCAACATAGAGACTGTTGGTTCAACATAGACTGTTGGGTTAACATAGACTGTTGGTTCAACATAGAGACTGTTGGTTCAACACTGAGACAGTCTGTTCAACATTGAGACCGTCTGTTCAACATTGAGACTGTTGATTCAACATAAAGACTGTTGGTTTAACATAGAGATCGTAGGTTCATTATCGAGACTGTTAGTTCAACATTGAGACTTTTGGTTTAACATTGAGACCATTGATTCAACATAGATAGTTGGTTCAACATAGGCTGTTGGTTCAATATAGACTGTTGGTTCAACATAGAGACCGTTGTTTCAACATAGACTGTTAGTTCAATATAGAGACTGTAGGTTCAACATAGATTGTTGGTTCAACACTAAAACCGTCGGTTCAACATAGAGACCGTCGGTTTAACATCGAGACCGTCTGTTTAACATTGTAATAAAATAGAAGAAGAGGTCAGTTTGCTGACTTACCTATATTTTAGATGTATATTTTAGCAGATTTTAGACTGACACAAATTATCATCAATAATTCACGGGTTCTCATCTTTTTCAGATTAATACCAATAATTCTATGACTCAGTGATGAAATGTAATGACATGAAACGTTAACTTATGTTGATTCACCAGGAGATTAATAATTTAATTAACAAATCATTAAATTACAATCACAATTTACATGGATTGATCGATCAGGTTTCCTATAACTAACTGGCACAGATTAAAACTTAGAGACAACAGAACAGGTAAAAGTTGGCATATTTACTTATACTGCAGGCACAAACTTAAAGTTGTTACTGGCTTAGGAAGATAAGAGGAGAATGAAGGAAAGGGAAGTTTAAGGATGAAAGATGGAGGGAGTGGTGTGATTTTAACCAGGAAGCCTGGCATCTCTCCGGCCGATCTCCGCTACAATGTCGGTACACTTGGCAAAGCATCTGACAACTTTGTTACCTCGTGAAGATGGTCAATCTCCCGCAGTCCAGTTGGTCAATCTGTTTACCGTTCTTCAGCGTCTCCAGATATGTGCGTCATCTCGGACCGTAGTAACGGCACGTCCTGGTTGGCTTTTCAGAATAAAAGTGTTCTTGGATGAGAACACATTGTATTCTGAGCTTAGAAGCTCAAAATTGGTTCCACAGCGAGCTTGCTGTTAAACCTTGCTGAGAAACGTGGACCCTTTGACTCATGGTCGGACGTTATCAGCTTCAAAAAGAGAAAGTTCATAGTTGACTCACTCCAAACTTCATTTGACTCCGACAAGCCGACAGGAAGTGTCACCTTAAGAAGGAAGTGTGACCAGAGTTATGTTCAGCTCGCTCATTGGTTTGTTTCACCAGTGAGAGGGGGGAACGTATGAAGGCCATTCAGGGTAGGAGAGAATAAGCCTCCCCTCTGCTCCCACGTCTATGCTCCTACCCTCCCTCCCCTCTGCTCCCTCCCCCTCCACCCTCCCTCACCAAGGGGAAAAAACGTAAACAAACAGCACGAGAGCCTGCGCGCGGAAGACTGAAAGTAACGTACCCCCATTTAGTGTTTGTAACGGTAATGGTGTTGTAACAATAGACATAGTAACTACTTAGATTACCCGTTAATGAAAAAAAGAACTCTGTTTGTAACGCCGTTTATTTGTAACTCCGTTATTCCCATCACTGCCTGGTACCCCATACTCCCGGTGTACCTCCCACAGGGCTCCCCGAGGGACGCAGTCGAATGCCTTCTCCAAGCCTATAAAGCACATGTAAACTGGTTGGGCAAACTCCCATGCACCCTCCAGGACCCTGCTGGTGTTCGTTATGGACAATCCATGACAAGCACAAAAGTCCAATAATGGAACACCACTCAGGTTCAGATCAAGGGGGCCGTTCCTCCCAACCACACCCCTCCAGGTCTCACTGTCATTGCCCACGTGAGCGTTGAAGTCCTCCAGTAGAACAAGGGAGTCCCCAGGAGGTGCACTCTCCAATACCCCCTCCAAGGACTCCAAAAAGGGTGGGTAATCTGAGCTCCCGTTTGGCGCACAGGCATAAACAACAGTCAGGACCCGTCCCCCCACATGTAGGCAGAGGGAGGCCACCTTCTCGTTCACTGGGGTGAACCCCAACGTACAGACACCAAGATGGGGGGCAACAAGTATGCCCACTCCTGCTCAACATCTCTCAACAGGGGCAACTCCAGAGTGGAAGAGTGTCCAACCCTCTCAAGGAAACTGGTTCCAGAGCCAGAGCCATGCGTTGAGGTGAGTCCGACTATTTCTAGCCGGAACCTCTCAACCTCACACACTAGCTCAGGCTCCTTCCCCACCAGAGAGGTGACATTCCATGTCCCAATGGCCAGCTTCTGTAGCCGAGGATCAGACCGCCAGGGTCCCCGCCCTCGGCCACCACCCATCCCACATTGCACCCGACCCCTTTGGCCCCTCCCATAGGTGGTGAGCCCATGGGAAGGGGGACCCACGTCTCCTCTTCGGGCTGTGCCCGGCCGAGCTCCATGGGTGAAAGCCCGGCCACCAGGCGCTCGCCAACGTGCCCCACCTCCGGGCCTGGCTCCAGAGTGGGGCCCCGGTGACCCGCGTCCGGGCGAGGGAACATTTTGTCCATTTATTGTACTCATCATTGGGGTCTTCGGGCTGCACTTTGTCTGGTCCCTCACCTAGGACCTGTCTGCCTTGGGTGACCCTACTAGGGGCATGAAGCCCCTGATAGCATAGCTCCTAGGATCATTGGGACACTCAAACCCTTCCACCACGGTAAGGTGGCAGCCCAGGGAAGCGGCCATGTTGGTTGAAAAGGCAAATTAGGTGAAGCGGCCATTTTGATTGAACAAGCAAAATAGGTGAAGCGGCCATCTTGGTTGAACAAGCAAAATAGGTGAAGCGGCCATCTTGGTTGAACAAGCAAATAAGGTGAAGCGGCCATTTTGATCGAAAAAGCAAATTAGGTGAAGCGGCCATTTTGATTGAATAGGCACATTAGGTGAAGCGGCCATTTTGATTGAACAAGCAAAATAGGTGAAGCGGCCATCTTGGTTGAACAAGCAAAATAGGTGAAGCGGCCATCTTGGTTGAACAAGCAAATAAGGTGAAGTGGCCATTTTGATTGAAAAAGCAAATTAGGTGAAGCTGCCATTTTGGTTGAACAAGCAAATTAGGTGAAGCGACAATATTGATTGAACAAGCAAATTAGGTGAAACGGCCATTTTGGTTGAACAAGCAAATTAGGTGAAGTGGCCATTTTGATTGAACAAGTAAATTAGGTGAAGCGGCTATTTTGATTGAACAAGCAAATTAGGTGAAGCGGCCATTTTGATTTTACAAGCAAATTAGCACCTACAAATTGTTGCAAATTAGCCCTCGCTAGGCTACCACCTTACCGTGGTAGAGGGGTTTGAGTGTCCCAATGATCCTAGGAGCTATGCTGTCAGGGGTTTCATGCCCCCTAGTAGGGTCACCCAAGGCAGACAGGTCCTAGGTGAGGGACCAGACAAAGTGCAGCCCAAAGACCCCTTATGAAGAAAAATATTAATGGATGTAATGTTCCATCACCCGGACGTGGGTCACCGGGGCCCCACTCTGGAGCTAGGCCTGGAGGAGGGGCACGTTGGCGAGTGCCTGGTGGCCGGGCTTTTATCCATGGAGCCCGGCCGGGCACAGCCCGAAGAGGAGACGTGGGTCCACCTTCCCATGGGCTCACCACCTATGGGAGGGACCAAAGGGGTCGGGTGGAATGCGGGATGGGTGGTGGCTGAGGACGGGGACCCTGGCGGTCTGATCCTCGGCTACAGAAGCTGGCCATTGGGACATGGAATGTCATCTCTGGTGGGGAAGGAGCCTGAGCTGGTGTGTGAGGTTGAGAGGTTCCGGCTAGAAATAGTCGGACTCACCTCAACGCATGGCTCTGGCTGTGGAACCAGTTTCCTTGAGAGGGGTTGGACACTCTTCCACTCTGGAGTTGCCCCTGGTGAGAGGCGCCAAGCAGGAGTGGGCATACTTGTTGCCCGCCATCTTGGTGCTTGTACGTTGGGGTTCACCCCGGTGAACGAGAGGGTAGCCTCCCTTCGCCTATGTGTGGGGGGACGGGCTCTGACTTTTGTTTGTGCCTATAAGCCAAATGGCAGCTCAGATTGCCCACCCTTTTTGGAGTCCTTGGAGGGGGTATTGGAGAGTGCGCCTCCTGGGGACTCCCTTGTTCTAGGAGGGGTGTGGTTGGGCGGAACGGCACCCCTGATCTGAACCCGAGTGGTGTTCTGTTATTGGACGTCTGTGCTCGTCATGGATTATCCTTAACGAACACCATGTTCAGGCATAAGGGTGTCCATATGTGCTCTTGGCACCAGGACACCCTAGGTCTCAGTTCGATGATCGACTTTGTTGTCGTCTCATCTGATCTACGGTTGCATGTCTTGGACACTCGGGTGAAGAGAGGGGCAGAGCTTTCAACTGACCACTACTTGGTGGTGAGTTGGCTCCAAAAGTGGGGGGAAGATGCCGGTCAGACCTGACAGACCCAAACGTATTGTGAGGGTCTGCTAGGAATGTCTGGTAGTCTCCTGTAAGACAGAGCTTTAACTCCCACCTACGGGAGAGCTTTCAATACGTTCCGAGGGAGTCGGGGGACATTGAGTCCAAGTGGGCCATATTCCGTACCGCTATTGTCGAGGTAGCTTATCATAGCTGTGGCCGTAAGGTTGTTGGTGCCTGTCGTGGTGGCAACCCTCGAACCTTGTGGTAGACACCGGTGGTGAGGGATGCTGTCAGGCTGAAGGAGTTCTATTGGGCCTTTTGGACCTGTGGGACCCCGGAAGTAGCCGATAGGTACCGGCAATCCAAACGGCATGCGGCTCGGGTGGTTGCTGAGGCAAAAACTCGGGCATGGGAGGAGTTCGGAGAGGCCATGGAGAATGACTTCCGTACGGCTTCGAGGCGATTCTGGTCCACCATCCGGCGTCTCAGGGGGGGAAAGCGGTACACGACCAACACCATTTATGGTGGGGATGGCGTGCTGTTGACCTCAACTCGGGATGTTGTGAGTCGGTGGGCGGAATACTTCGAAGACCTCCTCAATCCTACTGGCACGTCTTCCACTGAGGAAGCGGAGCCTGGGGACTTTGGGTCGGGCTCTCCAATCTCTGGTGCTGAGGTCACCGAGGTGGTTAAAAAGCTCCGCGGTGGCAGGGCTCCAGGGGTGGATGAGATTCGCCCGAGTTCCTTAGGGCTCTGGATGTTGTAGGGTTGTGTTGGCTTACGCGACTCTGCAATATCGCGTGGACATCGGGGGCAGTTCCCTTGGATTGGCAGACTGGGGTGGTGGTTCCCCTATTCAAAAAGGGGGACCGTAGGGTGTGTTCCAACTATAGGGGGATCACACTCTTAAGCCTCCCTGGTAAGGTCTATTCAGGGGTTCTGGAGAGGAGGGTCCGTCGGATAGTCGAACCTCGGATTCAGGAGGAGCAGTGTGGTTTTCGTCCTGGTCGTGGAACACTGGACCAGCTCTACACCCTCAGCAGGGTCCTGGAGGGTGCGTGGGAGTTTGCCCAACCAGTTTACATGTGCTTTGTAGACTTGGAGAAGGAATTCAACCGCGTCCCTCTGGGGGTTCTGTGGGGGGTACTCTGGGAGTATGGGGTACCAGGCCCTTCGATACGGGCTGTTAGGTCCTTGTACGACCGGTGTCAGAGCTTGGTCAACATTGCCTGTAGTAAGTTAGGCTCGTTTCCAGTGAGTTGGACTCCGCCAAGGTTGCCCTTTGTCACCGAGCCTGTTCATAACTTTTATGGACAGAATTTCTAGGCACAGACAAGATGTTGAGGGGATCTGTTTTGGTGGCCTTAGAATCACTTCTATGTTTTTTACAGATGATATGGTCCTATTGGCTTCATCAGGTCGTGATCTACAGCTTTCACTGGAACGGTTTGCAGCCGAGTGTGATACGGCCGGGAAGAGGATCAGTTCCTCCAAATCTGAGGCCATGGTCCTGAGCCGGAAAAGGGTAGCATGCCCTCTCCGGGTCAGGGAGGAGGTCCTGCCCCAAGTGGAGAAGTTTAAGTATCTCTGGGTCTTGTTCATGGATGAGGGAAAACTGGAGCGTGAGATTGATAGGCGGATAGGTGCAGCCTCTGCAGTGAAGCGGACGCTGTACTGGTCTATCGTGGTGAAGAGAGAGCCGAGTCAAAAGTCGAAGTTCTCAATTTACCGTTCAATCTACGTTCCTACCCTCATCTATAGTCATGAGCTTTGGGTTGTGACCGAAAGAACAAGATCTCGGATACAAGCGGCTGAAATGAGTTTTCTCCGCAGGATGTCTGGACTCTCCCTTAGAGATAGGGTGAGAAGCTCAGTCATCCGGGAGGGACTTAAAGTAGAGCCGCAGCTTCTCTACATCGAGAGGAGCCAGTTGAGGTGGCTCGGGCATCTGGTTAGGATGCCTCCTAGACGTCTCCCTGGTGAGATGTTCCGGGCATGTCCCTCTGAGAGGAGACCCAGAGGAAGACCCAGGACATGCTGGAGGGACTATGTTTCTCGGCTGGCCTGAGAACGCCTTGGGATTCTCCCGAAGGAACTCCTCCAAGTGGCTGGGGAGAGGGAAGTCTGGGCCTCCTTACTTAGGTTGCTACCCCCGCGACCCGACCCTGGATAAGCGGAAGTCAATGGATGGATGGATGAAATCCAATTAGGTAAAGCGACCATTTTGATTCAACATGCAATGCAGGATTAGTAGTCATTTTGTTTTAGTAGCCATTTTTGTTTTACAATTTGGCAGGAAGATTGTGTTAGCCTAGCATGCTACTTAGCTTAGCATTAGCATCATCTGTTAGCATCTGAGATAACCCCAGTACCTTGTTCACTGAGGTCCATTGAGTCACCTGTAGAATTTTGGCAAGAAAACAAGGTGTTAGCCTAATATGCCACTTAGCTTAGCATTAGCATCACCTGTTAGCATGCGAGATAAAACCAGTACCTTGTTCACTGAGGTCCGTTGAGTCACCTGTAGAATATTGGCAGAAAAAAAAAAAAAGGTGTTAGCCTAGCATGCTACTTAGCTTAGCATTAGCATCACACGTTAACATGTGAGATAACACTAGTACCTTGTTCACTGAGGTCCGTTGAGTCACCTGTAGAATTTTGGCAGGAAAATAAGGTGTTAGCCTAGCATGCTACTTAGCTTAGCATTAGCATCACCTGTTAGCATGTGAGATAACACCATTACCTTGTTCACGGAAGAAAAATAAAAAAAGAAGAAGAATACTGTTCGTAGTGACAAAGTCTCCACAATGGCCCCCAATACAACATCGGATGAACTTCGTGTTCTCTTCTCCCAGTATGGCAAGATCAAAGAATGCTCAATTGTCAAAAACTTCGGCTTCGTTCACATGGATAACAAGGCTGAGGCCGAAGAGGCCATCCGTAACCTTCACCAGTATGAGTTAAATGGTCTGTCCCTGAACGTACAATTGAGCCGTGGAAGGTCGAAAGGATCCACCAAACTCCATGTTGGCAACATCGCATGCACCAACCAGGAGCTGAGGGCCAAGTTTGAAGAGTTTGGTGCCGTGCTGGAGTGCGACATTGTAAAAAATTATGCTTTTGTTCACATGGAGCGAATGGAGGATGCCATGGAGGCTATTAATAAGATGGATAACACAGCTTTTAAAGGAAAACAGATGAGCGTGAAGCTTTCTACTAGCCACCTTCGTACTACGCCGGGAATGGGAGACAGAGCGAGGTGTTATAGTTGCGGGCAGGAAGGCCACTGGTCCAATGAATGCCTCGTAGACCGAAACGGCTACCAGAAAAATGGCTCGGAGCCAAACTCTGATGGATACGTTTCCTCGGGATTTGGCGGGTGCGGTCGCACCCGGGCTTATCCAGACTTCAGCGGCGCTCCAGAATATGACGCCAGCTACGGTCATGGTTTTGGTCAAACCAACAGCATGGCAGGTTACAGAGAAGGTACGGGCTATGAGAGCGCAATGAGATACGATCTACAGCCGGGTTACAGCATGAGTTCTGTCGCTGATCCTAGCATGGCTAGGATGTACAGCACCGATCCGTCATACAGGGGCAGCGCCTCACTCTACGGTGTAGTACCAGCCTTCTCGGTGCGACGGTCGCCTTACGAGGAACCGGATCCGTACGGGGTCGTGGACTACTACGAGAAGTACAGGGCAAATTATGGAAGCAGTTATTTTGAGGAACGCCGTGCTGCTCCCGTGCCTGTTCCAACAACGCCCGCCACTACTGCTGTACGGGAACGTGTGCCGCCCTCGAGCGTTGACCCATACCAGTGTCCTCCCCTCCCTCCTCCAGTGGCCAAGTCCCATCATACTACGCACGTGAACTGAGTCCGATACGGAGAGTCGCCGGCGAGGTGGTGGATTTACATACGAACATGTGCGGTTTTCCCCAGCGACCGCAACTCCAAGAAGTGCTACCTTTGAGCATATGCGGGATCCTGCCGCTGAGCGGGCACGGTATACTTACTAAATGTTCTAGCTCAGTAAGTTAACTAACCTGAAGCAGGTAGAATAGCCTAAGTGCTACTGGAATTGATAAACATCCAACAAAGTTGTGTATCTGTGTTTTCAGAACCCAGAAGTCTGTCCTCTTCCTGAAATGTGTGGGTAGGCAGTACTGACGATGATTTAGGAAGTTTTTTTTTTTCTAATTAACCAGCGAGTAGATTTCAGTGTAGTGCATGGAATATTACTCAATGAAATGTGTGGGTGGGCAGTACTGACGATGATTTAGGAAGTTTTTTTTTTTCTAATTAACCAGCGAGTAGATTTCAGTGTAGTGCATGGAATATTACTCAATGATCCTATTCTAGGTTATGTTTATGTGCAATACAACTATTGGCTACAACTATTTAGATCTGAAGCTCTCGACATTGACTTCTCTAAATGGTTTTCAGAATCTGTATGAATCCTGGCAAAAACCAATGCAGATTTGTTCCTGTCTTTGATTTTATACGTCTACCTTATAATGTTTTGCTAGTTTTTTGATACTTTGTTTAAAAAAAAAAAAAAAAGTATTTCTCTCTTTTGTTTTTTTTCTCTTTTGTTTTCTATTGTTTATTGTTTATTGTTTAAGGAAATTCTACCATTGCTGTTCATCGTTCTTTAGTTTTAGCAGGTCGCTTTCGTAAATGAGCCATGAGGCTCAATAAGATTTACCTGACTAAATAAAGGTTGAATGAATGAATGAATGAATGGCTCCATTTTGTTTTCCTGTTTGTCTTGTGTTACTTGTGCAGTTTTCTCATCTAGCCGGTGTATTTGCTAGTAGGTTTTATCTATCAGATGGATTCACAATGTATTAAGAATTAAAATGTAGCTTTTTCAATAAAAGTTGCATATTAAAATACTCTTAAATCGATGGTGCATGTATGTTTAAAGTTGAGTACCTAGATTAATCCTAATTTGGTTCAAGTTTTGGCATTTCTATGTGCGTTAGCTGTAGTAACTTAGTGAAGTAGACATTCTTACTGCCTAGATGTGAAGCAGAACGAAGGTGAAACCAGGATCTCACTGGGCTGAGAAGTTGGCAAACTTGTCATAAGAGCGTCTCCAGATTTTCACTACGGTTCTTGATTTTCACACGAGTCCCAAAGGCTTGCAGTCCTAAAAACGGTGACAATTTTTTTTTTTTTTTACGATCAGTCAGTACGGGCATCTTAAGCCTTTGGTGTTTGTCATGTGTGTCTCCAACCCATCATCTCAGGCTCTTCAGTTGGATTTTGACACTTGCAAGGAACACTTCTTTAACAGAAAACATGGCCAGGTTTAATAACCACACCACGGACGAATAATTCTTCTTAAAAATTGTCCTAATCTGAGAGTTTGAGTGTCCCAACAACGGCAGCCCGGTGAGATGCTACCTGAAGGCTGAGTGCTTCTTCACCAGATCTGGATCAGTAGATAACTAAAAAAGTGACAGTTTTTTTAATTTTTTTATCTTTACCATTTGGACTCACTCTAAAAACTAAACTCCTCCACTCCAAGTGGAGGAGTTTAAGTATCTCGGGATCTTGTTCACGAATGAGGGAAAACTGGAGCGTGAGATCGATAGGCGGATAGGTGCAGCGTCCGCAGTGAAGCGGGCGCTGTACCGGTCTGTCGTGGTGAAGAGAGAGCTGAGTCAAAAGGCAAAGCTCTCAATTTACCGATCGATCTACGTTCCCACCCTCATCTATGGTCATGAGCTTTGGGTTATGACTGAAAGAACAAGATCTCGGATACAAGCGGCTGAAATGAGTTTTCTCCGCAGGGTGGCTGGACTCTCCCTTAGAGATAGGGTGAGAAGCTCAGTCATCCGGGAGGGACTCGGAGTAGAGCCGCTGCTTCTCCACATCGAGAGGAGCCAGTTGAGGTGGCTCGGGCATCTGGTTAGGATGCCTCCTGGACGCCTCCCTGGTGAGGTGTTCCGGGCATGTCCCACCGGGAGGAGACCCAGAGGAAGACCCAGGATACGCTGGAGGGACTATGTTTCTCGGCTGGCCTGGGAACGCCTTGGGATTCCCCCAGAGGAGCTGCTCCAAGTGGCTGGGGAGAGGGAAGTCTGGGCCTCCCTACTTAGGCTGCTACCCCCGCGACCCGACCCCGGATAAGCGGAAGAAAATGGATGGATGGATGGATGGATGGATCTTTACCATTTGCATACATTAATTATAACTCAAAACTTTTTAAAAGCGATTTTAAAATATTTTATGTTCTTGTGATAATGAGGTTCCAGATCTTGTGATGCAACCTGATCTCAGCAAAGAACGTGTCTTAACACATTTGCTGACACAATTATTATTTTTAGGCAATTGGACACAAGTGGTTTAATCACTTCCTGCTCCAGCACTGTGGTAGGAGCGACTGGGTCGAAGATACGTTTACATCACCGTGAGCAGTTTGGGGTTTTGAAGTGTCGAGTTTGACTTCCTGTTTGTTTTTCCTTCATTAGAAAGTAATTTTGTTGGGGGTTGCCCATTATAAAGTCCACGAGTAATTAAAAGATGTATACTCTAATGATTAAAAGAAAAGGTTGTTTTCTACACCACTAGATATGGATCTGTAGGTCAGGGCATACAAACACGGCTGGGTGTTGCTTATAAAATTGTGATATTTTGTGTTTTGGATGTTTTTCTTTGTTCATCAGACTGAGTTGTGTTGTCACATTGAACTGATCTTGGTTGCCTCTTTTCCTTTTTTTCCGACCAATAAAAGTTTTTTGAGTTTGAAAAAAAAATATTTTTTTACCTTGTTCACTGAGGTCCGTTGAGTCACCTATAGAATTTTGGTAGGAAAAAAAAAGGTGTTAGCCTAGTATGCTACTTAACTTAGCATTAGCATCACTTGTTAGCATGTGAGATAACACCAGTACCTTGTTCACTGAGGTCAGTTGAGTCACCTGTAGAATTTTGGCAGGAAAATAAGGTGTTAGCCTAGCATGCCAGTTAGCTTAGCATTAGCATCACCTGTTAGCATGTGAGATAACAGTACCTTGTTCACGGTCAGTTGAATCACCTGTAGAATTTTGGCAGGAAAATAAAGTGTTAGCCTAGCATGCTAGTTAGCTTAGTATTAGCATCTCCTGATAGCATGTGAGATAACACCAGTACCTTGTTCACTGAGGTCCGTTGAGTCACCTGTAGAATTTTGGCAGGAAAAAAAGGTGTTAGCCTAACATGTTACTTAGCTTAGCATTAGCATCACCTGTTAGCATGTGAGATAGCACCAGTACCTTGTTCACTGAGGTCAGTTGAGTCACCTGTAAAATTTTGGCAAGAAAATAAAGTGTTAGCCTAGCATGCTAGTTAACTTAGCATCAGCATCACCTGTTAGCATGTAAGATAACACTAGTACCTTGTTCACTGAGGTCCGTCGAGTCATCTGTAGAATTTTGGCAGGAAAATAAGGTGTTAGCCTAATACACTCGTTAGCATGTTAACAAAGTTTAAGCTATCTGGATGAAACGTTGATATGTTGATAAGTTTTAGATGCTGATCAAGATAAGGTAGATAATTAACCTGACCAGATCAAAAGATACACTCGTATTTTGCTAACAAATTTACCATATTACACCTTCAGAAATGAAAGACTATTCACACTAAGTGCTGATGTCAAATCATCTGAAGAAAACAGAATCTCATTGTTGGATTTGTTTGAAACTCACAGAAAGTAATCAGAACATAAATGTGTAGAACTGATTGAATTTTGGAGCCATTTTGATTCAAGATAGCTGCCATAGCTAACTCAGCAAACACAAAATTGATTATAACTCAGTCATTTTGGGATATATTTAGCTGAAACTTGGTACAGGTAGTCCCCGACTTACGAGCGCTCTAACTTACGAGGTTCCGGACTTACGAGCTGGCGAATTTTTGGAAAAAACGCAAAAAATACTGAGTTTTTCTGTGTTTTTTCACCACAGTTCGTTAGCTAAACATGTGGACACACGTTTCCGATCATTTTTATGCACTCATAAGCAGTTTTTCGATGAAAAACGAGTGTTCGTAGTCGCGCTAGCAAAACCGTTCCAACTTACGAGCGAAATTCCGGACTTACGAGACATGTGGCGGCCGTTCCAAATTACGAGATTTCCGTGTTACGAGCACCTCGTTGTAACGGAACTCGCTCGTAAGTCGGGGACTACCTGTATAGTGGTAGCTTAGGATGATCCCAAACTCAAACCGGTATTACTGTTATGTACCCCAGGGTTTTAAGTATTTTAAACCAACAGTCTAAGCTCCTGTGTGTTTTTTTTAACTACAACCAGCTGTAGTTTGCTGCAGCCTGCTGGTTCAGGAAAAAACTTTTTTTTTTTGCTCTCACTCCTAATCAAGCTTAATTGAGCAGCATAGGTGTTCACCTGCAGGACCTACCTTTATATTTCACAGGCAGGGCCTTGAGCAATGTGGAGACTTGATGTATCAGGATCTGGCTTGCTGATCTAATGTGGAAGTTGGACTTGTGGACCAAATTCTTGTTGAAGACACTCTAAAGGTAATTAACCAAGTGTTGAGAGACAGCTGTAAAGCTGTGTGATATGCTAACACAGGGAGACCTCCACCCTCTCTGGTTGTTGGTGTGTGTGCTCCAGGGGGAGTAATAGTCGAGCTGTTTTGAGCTCTAAAATGACAATGGCTGCCTAAAGCAGAGTGTTGTGTAGGTTAAGGCACCTTAAATGCTGGCTATAACTAAACTTTGGACTTAGGAGGAGTGTGTTTGTGTTTGGGGCCTAGGAGGCTTAAAGAAGTGACATTGAGGACAATATTTGTTCAGCTGTTCTAAAGGAGGACAACTGTGGTCAATTGTGAGGAGAACTGTTAATTGTTTTTTTTATCTTTTTTGTCTTTTTATTTTGTACTTTTGACAGGTGAGTGTTAGTAGCCTAGTTTTCGTATTTTTATTTTATTGGTTAGTGAGAGCCTTGTTGGTTATAGGTAGATCGTCGCCTGGGTAAACACTACGGCCCTGTATTGGGGTTGGGTTTGGCTGGGTGGCGTTTTCTTGTGTTTGGCCAGACTCACCTGTCCATCTTTCCTTTGTACTTTCTTTAGTTTTTTTTTAGGGTACTGTTCCAGAAAAAGACGCTCCAGGCCTAGTGGGAGAAGCCAGAAGGGACCTCACCAGCTTGGTCACCCTTAGTTTTAGTTAAATAAATTTTCTTTTAAACCTTCTTCTGTGTCAGTGTCCCTGAATATGTTTTGACTTTTTTCCGGTCGTAACATATTTAATGGGATGCTCGTCCGGGATTTTGAACAAGACAGGAGCTAGTTTGTTAAATTAAGCAGTATTTGATGGGGGGGCTCATATATGAGCTAGTGTTTTGGTAAATTGCCGTGGTGGTGGTTGTTTTGTGGTGGTGTTTTCGCTCATAGTTGAGTTGAATCAGCTCAGGGAAGCTACTGATTTGTTGTTTGAAATTGAACGCAGCAAACAGCGTTCAATTAAAGTCCAGATATTTTGTTATTGTTGTATTCAGTAACTGTTTGTGAACAGGGAGTTCAATTTAGACAGTTTTGTAGAGGATCCTACAGTTGAGGCTCTGGCTAACTGCACAAAAAAGCAGTTGTTGTGTGTGGCAGAATATTTTGAGATCACTGTAGATAAACGTACTAGGAGGGAGGTAATAGAAAATGAACTGGTCGCAGAGTTAGCTCATATTGGGGTTTTTTTCTGCTGAAAGGGTTTCAGAAAATCCTGTGATGACTCCAGCCTCTTATGTTGTAGATAAGAAGGTACGTTTGAAAGAGCTTGAACTGGAAACATGTCGGATAGAGGCTGAGACCATAAAAGCACAGCTTGATAGTGAAGCCACAGTGAGAGCTGCTGAAGCCACGGTGAGAGCCGCTGAACTGACTCAACAAACTGCTTTAAGGGAGAAAAAAATGAAAATGGCCGCATGAAAAATGGAGTTGGATGCTAAAATATGCCTGAAGAAGCTAGAAAGTGGATCTAATCCTTCTCAACCATCTGCGCCTACGTTTGATGCGAGTAACAATTTATCTTGTGTACCTGCATTCAATGAGAGTGACGTAGACAAATATTTCCTCCTGTTTGAGAGAAACGCACACTCTTTTACGTGACCTGAACATGCTTGGCTGTTGCTGTTGCAAAGTAAATTAACTGGGAAAGCTCAAGATGCTTATGCATCTCTTTCGATAGATAGTAATGATTAGTGCTGTGCGATATGACAATATATATCGTGTGGACAATAGAAACGTGTCTATCGTGCTACTTTCCTTCTATCGTCTCTATCGTGATAAATAAGAAAAAAAACTGTTGCAAAGAAGCTTCATATTGTGGTTTTGCGAGATGACGGCGCTGCTT
>JBBPBX010019464.1:23149-37768 GCA_038048925.1 Garcialebias charrua | reverse complement strand
CCGAACCAAAAAAAAAAAAAAAAAAAAAACTTCAAATGTCATCTTCTGTGTTGGCGATGTGTTAGCGCCGCCGTCCGGTCTTAATCTTTTGTTTGTTTCAAAAAACGTTTTCTGATTGTGAGTGACGTACTTCCGGTTTCCCCGCTCGGCGCCGCCTGGGGGCTTTTCCCATGCTTTTCCATTGAATCTAATTATAACTAGCCGCCGCTAGCGGCCGTAGTTTATGTCCCATCTGTACAAAACTTTTGGACTGTACAGGTCGCATTTTCCCCCGCCCTCGAGCCTGGACTGTCTCTTATGCCACGGATCGACAGCACTTCCGGTTCGAGCCAAGGAGGGGGGGAGCGGGGGATTCCCTCTGTTTACAGTCAGACCTGATCATCACACGGACAACTAGCGAGTAGCGACGTTGAAACAGCTGTAATTATTAATGGTGCCTTTCTACACAGGTAAGCAAGTAATAATTAGTGAGTTTAATAAATCGCTGAGCACACATGAGCAAAGTTTGAGCTGTTTTCATCTGTGTTCGGGACATGGTGGTGTGTGTGGGACGGTGGTTGTTGCAGTCAGTCACAGTAGCTAGTAGCTGTGCTCATGGTTGTGGTGTACTGTCTGCAACATTATAAAAGTTGCTACTTGCTGCTAGTTATAAACCCGAATGTGTGAAGACGACTCCTGTCTGTTCATCTTCAGCTCATGAACTGTTTACTCCTCAGAGTGTCTGTCTGTGTTAGTTAACTTTTGTCTCGTTTCGTTTAGCAGCAGTTGCAAATTTTCTGATGAATAAATCTGAATGAATAAATAAACTTTAGTTTTAGTTTAGTTTAGTTAAACTTTAGTTTCATTATAAGTTGTGCTGTTGTTTCAAAGACACTAAACTTAAATAAATCAAGTAGCAGAAAGATTTAAGCATTAAATAGTTTGAATTTTTCATGTTATGAAACAGTGATTATATAATTATTTGAAAGGTTATTATTTTTATTCTGGAAAGGTTGAGCTCCATTCTCCCTGATGACCAGAAGAGCAAGCTCATTTCACAAGCATATGATGGTGCGAGTGTCATGAGAGGAGCCACAGGTGGTGTACAGAAGAAGATCCAAGATGTCTATGTAAATGCACACTATATATATATCACTGCTATGCTCACCAGCTTAATCTTATCATGCAGCAGGTGACTTCCCATATCTCAAAAGTGAATATTTTCTTCTCAGACCTGGCTGGATTCTCCGGCTTTTTTTCAAGATCGCCAAAGAGAACCAGTATTCTCGATGAAGTGGTGGCCCACAGAGTTCCAAGAGCAAGCACAGTGAGGTGGAACTTCCACAGCCGAGCTGTGAACACTGTTTTTGAACACAAAGAAAAACTGCTCCAGTGTTTTGAAACCATCAGGGACTCAGGACAGTTTGATCCTACCACTGTTAGAGAAGCTGGAGGCTTTGTTCGGCTGCTGGAGGATGATAGCTTCAGCTTTTTCCTGAAACTGTTCCATCTGGTCATGCCTCATGTGGACATTCTCTACAACCAACTCCAGAAGCGGACCATCGACTCAGTCTTTGTTCAGAGAATCATGCAGCAGTTCACAGACCACATTCAAAAAATCAGGTACCGGTAAATTGAAATTAATGTGTATGTTGTGCTGTTTAATATTACTGATACAGTATTTTGTTAATGTCTTATGATTGAACTACTTCACATTTCTTGTTATTTTACCTGGTGACTAAAATATGAACACTGTTCTCTTATGGTCCTGCAGAGACTCACTCCCTACTATTTGTGGCGAACACAGTGGCAGTGTATCCCAGATGGCTAAGAAACGCCGCACACTGGGCCCTGGTGAACGTCAGAGGATAGCTACAGAGGATAGCTACAGAGGTGAGCAGCTACAGAGGTGAGCAGCTAAATGCATGTCTTTTACCGTACAATGTTTTTCATCATATTAGTTCTGTATTTTGAAAAAGTGAGGAGCACTACATCTTTCTAATTACAATGTCAATTTGAATTGTTGCTATTAAATGTACACATATACTCATAAATTGTTAGATGTTAAATAATTAGAAAGCTGACTAGCCATTTCCCTATCCTCTTGAATACCAGGAAAAATAAATATTGTCCATGCCCAATATTTTATTATTCATATGGAAGAGAAAGGTGCCAAAACCCACCCTTTCATATTTAGCATAATTGAAAAGCACAAAATCAGTCAGAGAATCTTTATTGCCATTTGCACCACATGTGGTACATGTGATGAAACAAGATTATGTACACAGGGTCCCAGTTACATCCACCAATAAAATGTAAGAGAAAAACAGTAATAACATCTAAGTAGCTTAAATTACAACCTTGAACTACTTATTCATTTAAATACATCCTGTTGCACCATTGAAATTCTACCATGTTGTTTTTTACTATGTTTGTAGGACCTTGTATTACTTTTTCATTTGTAGGTACTTTATTTTTGTACCTTTATTGCATGCTTTAGTATTTTTTTTTTGTTTGTTCTTTGTTGTTTTAGTGAGTTAAATTGTTGGTTCTCAATCTGAGCATTTCATTGTACTGTTGGCCTAGTTTTAATCTGCATTTGATAAATAAACACCAGAAAAACTTGAAACGTTATTTTTTCATTTTTGAGAAAATAGCCCCCCCTGGTGGTTAACTGAGGAACCGCCACTGATGTTTCCTCCTGTTTCTTTCAGGTCTTCTCATTTCTCCTGTTTGTTGTTGGATTCTATGAAACCATCGACCTTTTTCTTTCTTCTTCCTGTTGTTTTTCCATCTTTCCCTCATTTTTTTCCTTTTTGATGCCTTTTATTTCTGCTCGACTGAGTTTTATATCTATTTCATTTAATGAATCCATATTATTGATTAATGTATTCTATAACTGTATTTGAATTTTTTTTTTCCTTTATTTCATAATAATTTCAGATCTACTATTGGGTCTGTGAGCATCCATGTATGACTGGTTCTGGTTTTGTTGGGCTCACATTAACTTAGCATTCGCCTCAAAAAAAGCAAAAAACGCCTAAAAAAGACATACCCAAATTAAATTAGAAGCTGTTCTTGAACCCTATGGACTACAAGCAATTGGATGGTGTCTTTGTAAAGATAACACTTTGAATTTTTTGTTTCAGCAGTCAAATTTGTTGTATCTGTTATTATTTTGTATTTATTGAAGTGAGAGCACACAGAAATAAAGCGTTTTTCTTGCCTCGCCTGAAAATGTTTATATGTGTCAAGCACCTGCACACTGATACAACAAGATGTTGATTTGAATTTCATATAGGCCTAAACTGTGAAGTATTTACTAATACAGTTTCAAATTTGAAGTCAATAGCATACAAATTGAGGATTTTGTGCCTGTTTTTGTATGTGCATGTTCAGGCGGACTTCAGTAAATCCAGTACATGCCCAAAACTGTGCCAAACTGTGCCATGCTGTGTAACACCTGTATTATACAAC
Source organism: Garcialebias charrua (assembly GCA_038048925.1). NCBI lineage: Eukaryota > Metazoa > Chordata > Actinopteri > Cyprinodontiformes > Rivulidae > Garcialebias > Garcialebias charrua. The sequence goes on along the minus strand of JBBPBX010019464.1, from coordinate 34,312 downwards.
TTGAAATGTCTGAATACTTCTGAATACTTCAACATACTTCAGAATGACTGTCTATTGAAAGCTTACATCTGTTCCATTCATATATTTACTCTCAAGCTGATAGAAATACAGTAACATGACAGCAGGCCGCTCGTAGCTCGGGGACTACCTGTATACTGTAAATCACAAGAGAACATTTCCTCCAAAATGTCCATCTGCAGTTCCTGCCTGCAGCCCAACACCCCCCAGATAACACAGATAACAGTCACTCAGCTCCACAATAGCTCCACGGGGGCTCTGAGCCTCAAAGCCAAAACACACACAACCCACCAACCCCCACACACACATACGCACACACATGAGAAAAGGCAGTTTCATCCGAAAGGAGCAGCTTTTTCCTTGTAAATCAAGTTCTAAAACTTGTATTTCGTGTTCCCATGGCATTTATCCATGGCTAAAGAGTGATAAAAGTCAGAATAAGCACGCGTAAAAGTCAACAAAGGAGCGCTTACCGTTTTACGCACGACGCAGCTGTTCAATGATTCTTGTTACGCAGTGGATCTGAGACCTCTCACGTTGCTCAAAGCATGGCATGTCACATGTCTATACAACGGCAATTTCATTGGCTACAAATCTGTGATGTCAAAATGAGCTCTCATTTGATTGGCCAAGAACCCCACGTGGGGACATAGGGGGAGGGTGGATATTTGCTTGGTGGGTCTGTGGGATTTGATTGGCTGTAGAAACTGAAAAGTTTCACTCAGTTGGTCAAAATTGGTGTCAATCAAAAGCAGAGAGCCTATGGGAGACTTTTAATGCATCAGAACTTCCAAGGCTTCCATATTTGGGAAATCACGATCTAACACCTGCAAATTAGGCTCAAACGGTACCGCGGGCGGGCCCGTGTTTAGTGAATTCTTAATATTATTGATGTGAATTTCTGTAGTTTTCTGATTTATGGTCCAACCAAAGCTTTGAAATGGTTCTTGTCTTTTCCCAGTTGAACACCTTGTGTTGCTTTTGTTCAGGACCTTTTATTTTGTCCAGTAGTTTAGAGCCAACTGGTCCATTCTGGTGTTCAGTGCTGGTTCTCCCATTTCTACTAATCTTCATCCTGTATGTGTTGTTTAAAGACACCTGTAATCATTCTTAATGTCTGATTTGAATGATGTTTAATTTTTCTAAAGTTGTATCTGAAGCTGAGTTATAAACAATACTTCTGTAGTCTAGTACAGGTTTATTTTGTACTTTATTGTAAATACAAAGCAGAACAACAATACAATATAATGACAGTTTCCAGGGGGTTACAAACATCGAGTCAAAGAATCAGCACATGTTACACAAATACATTAAAGAGATACATAAAGTACAAGTTTTATGGTTTCATGTTAGTGGACTGTCTAATAGTTTTAATATTTTGTTTGACCTCATTTTCAAAAATGGAAATAAGTGGTTTTTGATTAGTGTAACAGCATTTGTGGATTTGTCTAAATATATAATGAGAATGATATAAAATAGTTTTCTTTTAGCTGATGGTTGGTCAGTGAAGCCAAATAACAAGTGTTCAAAGCAAAGGGACAAATGTGGTTCAATAGAAATAGAAGTCAGGATGCAGAGATCTTCACATAGTTGAGGAGAGAAGGGCAGGGCAAGAGCAAAATAAGAGAAAACATCTTCAAGGTGACCTTCACAGAAAGAGCAAGTTACATTTACTGTACTTGCCGCTGTTGCACCGCCGTATAAGTCGCATCAGTCCAAAAATGTCTAATAAAGTGGAAAAAACATAAATAAGTCACATCTATTATGCGTCACCGTGGACCACCCAGAAATGTGGGCTGGTGTTGTGCCAAAAATCAATTGGCTGCCAAAAGGCGGCCGTGGGAGCGTGCACGGGAAGATTTTATCAAGAATTTAACAAGATTAACACTTAAAAACTATTATTTGTTTGCTTGAAATTATAGCAAAGGTGTGTCTCAGTTGAACTTTTCCTTAATAAATGCACTATAGACCCCTTTCACGGATTGCGCAATACCGGAAGCACCGCCATTTTGTAGACACTCGCGCTGTAAACATACAGTAGTTGAAGTCGGAGCTCCGGTTTTATTTCTGATTTGACCTTGTTGTCTGTAAAACAAACCTCTGTAAAGAAGACAGAAGCTGCAAGAGTATGTGGACCAGCGTCAGCCTGCAGCAAAGGAACGTTATTTGGATAAAATACAAATAATTGGCAGCTAAGACCCATACCGGCTGTCCAACATGTCAGAAGATGAGAAGACCTTACCAGCTGTGACCTACGCAGACATTGTGAATTATTTGGTGTTTGGTGATTTATATTTAATTTTTAATTTGTGTGTGTACATATAAATATATTTTGGGTGTGTTTTTAAACACACACTAGCTATGTATTCTTATTGTAAATGTATGTGACTCATCACATCAGTCTGAGGATTGAAGCAAATTTTGTCAAAATGATCTTAGATCCCTGTTTTTTAAGCTACATTTGATCCCTGGATCAACCAGATCTGAGCGGTTCCAGAGAGCAATGCCTTGATTTTCCTTATTAATCCAGACTAAATGTGTGTTTCAGTTCATCTTATAGAAGCTCTGTGCAGAACTACCTCAATACATATTTTTTAAATAAACATGTGAAGTACAATGATGGCTGACAAGTGTTATTCAAAATTTTCAACTCTTGTACAGTGTTTCAACACAAATTATATAAATAACAGCTACTCTATGAATCTAATTACAGTAAGAACTTTGAGGTGCATTCTGCAGACATTTATCTTTTAAGATAATAGTACGAATGGTTGTCTTTATATAGACCTTTTTTTACCTTATAACTACTTTGAGTTTGGCAGAATATTTTCTAGTCAATACAAAAAGTGCACAAACAAAATGATTAATGATACATAATGTCATTTATTCTGTTTAAAAGAGAGGTTTTCTTTTTTGTCGTCGGTTGAAACGTTCTGCTGCCAGATGTCATCCCACCATCAGCACCAACTGCTACAGACTTCTCTGCAGCACACGTCTTCAGTGAAGGCACCCAGTCTGGATCATCCTTGCTGTACAATGGAGCACGTCTGCCTAAGAAAAGAAAAAACATAATAAAATAAAAATTACTTAAATGAAGTTGTAAATAATTGGTGTGTTAATATGCATATGAATTTCAAAACAGGATTTACAACATAGCACCGGATTGTCAGTTGTCAAACAACACAAGAACAGTTAATTTAGGTTATTGTATGTGCTTCTTACATATTTAGTGTTTGTACATATTTTTTGCTTTTCGACTTGAGAGCTAGTGTAGTTTCTCATGACAGTGCTCTTGTCATGAGTGTCATGTCACTGTCATGACAGTGCTCTTATGAATTTTGAATAATCAGCATAAACAACTCAACAACTGAAAGCTTTGTTAAGCTTTCAGTTGTTGAGTTGTTTATGCTATTTGTAAAAAACAAATAACTCAACAAAAAAAATTAACGTTCCATGTACATTTTATGCAGCACAGTTAAAGGATTGTAATAATAATAATCATTTTATTTAAAAGCTCCTTTCAGGACACCCAAGGACACTTAACAAACCAATTCAGTTCAAACATTATCAGTGACAAATTGAAATATAAAATACATAAGGATGATATAATATAAAATACATTTAGTAAAGTTAATGATAAGCTAGTCTAAAGAGATGTGTTTTCAGGGCTGTCTTGAACAGAGAAAGGGAGGTGGTGTTTCAAAGGTCTGTCCTCGTGCTCAATAAACTTATGATTCGTGTAATGCCCTAATTCACTATAATCTACTGTAAGAAATATATTACCTGACACAAAGTGTGCAGAGCAAATTCGGATGTTGCTCAGTTTTTTTCAATCCAAGTTCTGGTTTAGGCTGGCAGCCACAGACGTCCACGTTCCTCTGATAATTGCTGAGTTACTTCACCTTGATTTGTGATCACGAGTGATAATCTCGTAAACCCGTGCATGCGTGGGTTTCCTCCGGGTACTCCGGTTTCCTCCCACAGACCAAAAAACATGCTTGTTAGGCTGATTGGTGACTCTAAATTGACCCTAGGTGTGAGTGAGAGAGTGGATGGTTGTTTGGTGTGAGTGAGACAGGTCCCTCTTGTAAATGAGTCCCCGTGACTCAACGAGGCTAGCCTGTATAAATAAAGGTTGAATGAATGAATGAATGAATCTGTAAAACAGAAGGTTTTTCTCTCGATCTGACCAATTGTGGCAGCCATGGACACGACAATAATTCACCATTTTTTGATTTTGTGTGACCAGACGCGACGCACCACTACAATAGCTTTGAGGCTAACACAGCTATGTCGCCAAGATGGCTACTTCCGGTATATTTCCAGGGTTGATGACGAGCCGTGAAAGGGGTCTTTATCAAGAAAGAACGGCCCTCGCTGAGATTTCAACTTTCAAAGACTTATAATGCAGTTTTGGGGCTTCCCAGATGTTTCACACCGGATGGGAACAGAGGAGTTTTGTCTGTGAATTAGACTAACAAAGATCTTGAGAAACCCCTACTGTTAAGGTGTGAGGTGTGATTTGTCAATTTACATACAGTTGTGTGTCTTCTGTCAAAGACCTTAAGAAACCCCTACTGTTAAGGTGTGATGTGTGATTCGTCAATTTACATAGGATGTGTGTGTTATCTCAGGTATGTGAGTGTGTTATCTCAGCTTTCAATTTACATAGGTTGGTGTGTGTCATCTCAGACTGTTATAACTTCACTCTCACACAGCCTGCTCATTGAATTGAGAAATCCCTTTTGATAGAGGGCGAAACGTTTTCTGTAACAAATAAAGTCCAGTTGTTTCTGTATTGAACGCATTTTTTGAATTTATCATGTCCTGGATGACTGAGAATCTTCACCAGCACACCTACATCATGTGATGTGAATGACAATAAAGCTTCCTCACTAGTCTTGCCTTAGTCCACCTTGCACACCTGGTTTTAGTTTGATAATCATCACGCCGGTAATCTTCATGTGATTACTCCTTCAGTAACAGTAACAAAAACCTATACTGAACGTATGCTGTATACATTCCTAATGTTTAGTTAAACATTTTCTGTGTGATTAGAACTGTGGAGAGATGTCAGAAAATGAATTTCAGCAACTCCATGTATCTGCAGTTTCAAGCGCACATGAGAAATATTAGTCATTTTCCAGCTGACAGAGTGTTGGAGCTGAAAGCTGTTCCTCTGTTTTAACTCCCTTTTGCAAACCAGGAAGTTGTGGGTTGATCCTGGCAACTGAAAGTCACTTTTTTCTGTGACAGTGAATAGCAGATTTGGAGGATTTTTATTGCTTTTACTAAAAGAAGAAAAAATTAGAATGTCCCAAATCGTTGTAAAAGTGCGCCTGTGTGTTCTGCTGCCGGAGGTGTCAGAGAAATCTTTAGTGTTTGTGGACGCAGGAGCCTCACATAAAATATGTCAGTTTGTTTAATGAAAGTGTGATGTTTTGTGCTGAAAATACACATTACCAGAGGAAACACAAATGTAAGAGCTGGTGTACGAGTGTGTTTTGCAGAGCAGAAAGCTGCAGCTGGCCAAAACGCAACACTTTCTAACGGCAGGCGTCAGGGAAACACAGGTGTCCTGGAAAGCCTTTATTTTGCTTGGCTGTTCTTTGATTGAATTACTTAATGGATGACTCAAGCCACGTGTTTGTGAGGCACTTTACAGAGGTCTTTCTGAACTCCTGAAACCTCCCCTGATATTTGCATGTGGGTCACATCAGGGACACCAGGATGGAGGTTGAGGAAAGCAGGAGTGTGTGTGTGTGTGTGTGTGTGTGTGGGGGGGGTGCTGCTTTTTCTCACTCTTAATGGTGAGGCAGAAACGTCAACTGCAGAACCACACGCCGCTGCCAATTACTTGCACATCTGGCGAAAACACCATTGATCCACACCTCTTTGGTTACTGGTGTTCTCATCAGTCTATAGTCATTTCAAATAGGGAAGGTGCTGAGTTAGAAAAACATTGTTTAGGATCTTTTGAAAACTGAAAGTTATGTTAAAATCATTACTGACTGAGAACAACTCAAGCATGCAATTTAAGTTTCTCATTATTAACATGATCAAGACAGGCTTGGAAGCGCAATCTAGCCCTTCTTCTTCTAGTGGTGTTTATTGGCGGTTGGCAGACTAACGAGAAGTGCATTACCACCACCTACTGAGCTGGAGTGTGGACAGGAGATAAACAGAAAAAAAAAAAAATAATAATAAAAAACTAATACCGTGAAACAAACTTTACATAACAACTAAAGTGACACAATCAGGTCCGTAAATAACAAGAAAACAAGAATTTGGTAATTAACTTTGAAACATTAACACTGAAATAGGGACAAGCCTGCAAACTACTGCTGACTGAGATGGTGCCACTCCTTTACCCAACATACCCTCTACAGTGAGATGTTAAAGATGTCCGTGAAGACCGCTGCGAGTTCCCCTGCACAAACCTTCAGCACACGACCAGGTATGTTGTCAGGACCAGAGGCTTTCCGGGCGTTGATCTTGATGAATGATCGCCTTACGCTGTCTGAGGACAGCGCCAGCACCTGGCCATCAGGAGAGGGGGGGAGTTTTTGTGCAGGTGTGCTGTTACATGCCTCAAACCGAGCAAAGAAGTCATTCAGTTCATTCAGCGTAGAGGTTGTGCTGTCACAGGTCTGGGGGGATGGTTTGTAGTTTGTGATGGTCTGTATTCCCTGCCACAGACTCCGTGTATCCTTGCTGTCCTTGAAGCGATGAGCTATTTTCCTGGAATACTATTCTTGGCCTTTCTGATGCCCTGGGACAGGTTGTTTCTGGCTGCCCTCAGGCCCACCTGATCTCCTGCTGTGAAGGCAGCATTCCTGGCTCTCAGGAGTCTGTAAACCTCTGCTGTCAGCCATGGCTTCTGATTTGCCCGAACAGTGATGATCTTGAGGTTGGTTACATCATCAATGCACTTGGTGATGTATGAACATACAGTCGGATTCAGATAAGCCACAGTTGTTAAAAAAAATTTTTTTTTCAAGCAGACTGTTATTTCTCGTCAGCCTTGAGTTCTGCTGGTACTTTTAATCCAAAATGTTGGGCTATTAAAAATGCATAGAATACAGTACATTATAAATGGGGGTGGGGGGTGGGGATCACTTGTGTTGAAATGAGTTGTATGCTGACACACATTAGATCTTCCCAAGAGCTCCGGATTATCATCATAGAGTTTAAAGTTCACCAGCAGGCATTTCTTCCTTTAACTCTTCCAGGAGCTGTGATATCTGCACCACGTCCTGTCTCTATCTGCAGATGCAGCTCAGCAATCAAAGCCTGAAAACCAGCTGCATCCTCTCAGAAGAAGCAGTGAAGGAGTTTGACAGGAGTGTGTTTTCAGTTCAGTAGGTTACGTCATGTTGTCTTTGCAGTAAAATACTTCAATCTGAATTACCGGTACTCTGCACCTTAAGAAAAAAAACAGCACAAACATGCAACTCTGTTCTGTTTCCTCCCTGTTATTTGGATAAGACAACCTTCAATGCGGGCTCATGTTAGTACGTCATAAATTAGATTGCAGACCGGCCTGCAATGATAAAGATACTAATTGCTTGTTTTTCTAAAGGCGTCATGTTTGTTGTTTTACTGTAGAGTATAATTGGAGCAGCAGGTCCTGAATGTTGAAGCGGGCTGATAAAAAGCAGCTGCAGGTCCGGTGTCTTACAGCCGGGCTCCTGAGGGCCCTCGTTCAGGGTTTGGGATCTCATTTGCCGGGTCAAAACTTTCAGCAAAAGGATCAGATTAAAGTAAGGTTTAGAAAACATAAGAAGCACAGCGCTGCTTTTTTGTTCTGCACATGATTTTTTATTTCTGATTTCCAGATCTCACTCATCAGGAATCTATCTTTTAATGCCTTAAAAAAAAATTTAATGATGTGGTTGTAAAATATTACGTAGACCAGAATAAAATCAAAGTTGTTCCTTGTGGTGGATTGCTCAATCCTTTCTGTAACCAAACTAGTATTTTATATGAAAGTAAATTAAAACCAGGCCCTGCCTGTAGTGGTTGGGGAAAAAAATACAAACACCAAAACAATCACAATGACAATCAGGACTGTGCATAAATTGCATGTTTTGTTGTAAAAGACTTAGAAGCATCTTTATGCTCATTTTGCTCCGGAAAGTGGTGCTGGATCCCTGCTGGAGGCTGAGGCTTAGCATCAGTCTGGTGGAGATTAGAGCAGAAAGTTTGACCTGCAGACTGTTGTATGTGAGACAGTGCTGTAAACAACTGACTGTAGTGTCTGTGCAACATTGTCAGCTTCCAGCTGACCTGTGATGCAGGCATGAGAGAGCTTAAAAACAAATAATGCAAAAATACACTACAGTAATATGATTTGAGCTGCTGAGCAGAGCCGTAGCAAATCCTTCAAATTCTATTCCTCCACCCTGCAACGCTCTCTGGGATCAGAGCCCTCCAGATAAATGTCTGTTTTACTCTAAAGGTGGACATAATCAGCCTCAGTGGGTCATTTTTATACACATTCCACCCAGAGTGATCTTATTGTCTGTTATTTAATTTCTTAAGATCACAAGCTGATTTATTATGTGTGGGAGTGGTGGCGCAGAGGTTAAGAAGGTGCTCTTGTGATCGGATGATCGCCGGTTCAAGCCCCGGTACCGACAACATCAAAGATGTGGGTGGGATAAGTGAAGCAGTCACACCTGTCTCCACCCTCATCTGCCCCACTCTGGGCCCTTGAGCAAGGCCCTTAACCCACACCATCTGCTCCCCCGGGAACCCTAGATATCAGCTCTCTGCTCCACACAGAGGGCTGTGGTTGCTCGGTGGTCTGTGGTTGTGTCAGGAAGGGCATCCGGCGTAAAAACAACTGCCAAATCTTCGTGCGACTAGATCGCTGTGGTGACCCCTAACGCAGGGAAAAGCCGAAAGATGAAAAAACAAAAAAACACACAAAAAAAACAAAAAAACAAGCTGATTTATTAACTCATTAACACAAAACTATATTTCTTTAGTTGATGACATTAGATTAGATTACATTAGACAGAGTGTTTATAACAATAAAGTGTTGAACGGGGATGGACGTTCTTCAATCATATATTTTCAACTTGAATCAGTTGTCATTGAGATTTATGACTAGGAATTGCCCTATTGTTTGTGATTTTTAAAAAGCTTAACAGCAAGAAAGGTTTCGTTATTTCAAGAAAATCACATATTCTAACTTTAATCACAGCTAAACATGTTTTAATATCTCTAAGTATTGTTAAAAATAACATATACGACTGTCAGCTCTTGGCCTGTGCACCTCACTAGAAAATATCTAGCTTTTTTTTTCATTAATTCATTTTTGTTCATGTTTAAACAACTTTTGCATTGAATTAAAAAAAACACTACTAGGTATGGTAAATACTTTTTATCTTGTAACACCCACAATGGACTTTGTGCACTTTATTGTGAAAACTAAATACTCATTGATGTTCATATTCGATCAAATGCAGTGAAAGTGTCTAAATGTTTTAAGTAAAAGTTTGTTGAATGACACCACCTTGTGGCAACTATGTTGCATTGGCAATTCACAGCATACAGTACTGCACTTGTTAGAGGAAAAAGGGCCTTCTGGATATTCTTGAGACATGATTTTAGATCAGATTATGTGCATCATTATACATCCATCCCTCCATATGCTTAAACATGAATAAATAATTTTAAAATTTCAGATGAGGAAAAAAAAATCTATGATTTATGTGTGTTGAACGAAGGCACTCTGAAAAGTAACATCTTTATAAGCAGTTTGAAAAGGCTAAACAGGAACTCAGTCATAGAGTTAATGACGTTGAAAAGTAATTGAAGAGTGATAGAAGTGATGGGGAAGAAAGGGGAGGCACATAAATAGCTTAAAGATGCCAGACAAAGGAGGGAAGGCCTAATAATTTTCCTTATTTCCATATTCTTTAGATTCATACATATAGTTGTTATGGAGCCAACGGGCGGATTGTAGAGGCGCAGAATAATAATCACTCCAGGAGAGGATAACGCTGATCTTCCTTTAATGAAGATAACTTAACAGAAGTATAACTGAATGGTTATGTTTGTGCTCTAACGCCGATGCAGACGAACTTATACGTCCACACCAGAGTCATCGAGCATCAAAACTGAGTCACACACAAAACAGTCCCCCGGAACACACAACCGCAGCATGCAGAGTTCCGTTAACGAGGTAAATGCACAGTAACACTTAAACTCAGGTCTGTCTAACCAGTATGGGAAATAATGCAAGCATAAGCGAATACATACAAGTACTACAATATATATACATATACATATATATATATATATATATATATATATATATATATACATACATATATATATATATATATATATATAGTATAATGTAAATTGAAGCTGAATTAAGTGCAGCTCGAAATCAACAGTCTGTTTCTGAGCCAGGTGGTCTTGCTCTGAATGCTTCCCAGCCGCCTGCTTGAGGGGAGGAGCTGGAACAGACTGTGTGCAGGATGAGTGGAGTCCTTCAAGATGCGGAGCACCCTACCTCCCCTGCATCGTGAAGTGTAGAGGTCCGAGGTGGTAGGAAGGCTGCTCCCCACAGTCTTCTGTGCACCTTTAACCACCCTTTGCAGAGCCATCTTCTCAGCAGCAGTGCAGCTGCCGTGACACACGGTGATGCAGGTGCAGAGAACACTGTCCAACACACAGCGATAGCAGCTCCTCAGGACTAAGTTCCCAAGTCTAGCTCGCCGCAGTTTCCTGAGGAAGTAGAGACGCTGGTAGGCCTTCTTGACCAGACAGGAAGTATTGGCTCTCCAGGTGAGGTCTCTATGCACTCCCAGGTACCTGTAGCAGGAGACCACATCCGCAGCTGCTCCTCTGATGTGTAGGGGATTAAAAGAGGATCCTTGTCCTTTCTGAAATCCACAACCATCTCCTTGGTCTTCTTCACACTGATGCAGAGATCATTGCATCTAAACCACTGCACCAGGCGTTCCACCTCCTCTTTGTATTTGGACTCACCATTGTTCATGATGCGTCCCACTACTGCTGTGTCATCCGCAAACTCCATTACTGCAGTTGTGGTGTCTAGCTGAGCAGGCCAGTGCTGAAGGTGATGAGCGACCTGCTATAAACTAAAGAATGATGAACAGCAAT
>JBBPBX010019464.1:0-21886 GCA_038048925.1 Garcialebias charrua | reverse complement strand
TATATACAGTATACATATATATATACAGTATACAGTATAATACACATACATATGCATACAAAACCACCCCCCAGCCCGTAAAGAAATATTGGTGTACAAAGTACAGTATATATGTTCATTGATGTGATTAATCAAGCTCAGTTAAATGAAAGACCTCACTCACCCAGCACACTCACTCTTTGCCCCACTCCCCTCAGGACGGAGGTTGAGGAGCATCAAATGTAGAACCACTAGACTGAGGAACAGCTTCTACCCTGAGGCTGTTAGACTCATGAATAAATAAATAATAAGAATAATCACTGCAAAATATCACATCATGCTGATGCTGATCTGTTTTCTTGTTGCTGTGTTCATCTGTGACCATCTGCTCATACAGACTCATGTTCGTGCTGCTGTTTATAATGATGTTTTTCCACTACATTAGGGCTTAGTGTATTACTAGTTGATGTTTCTCTTAGTTAATTCTAGATGTTATTACTGTTTTTCTCTTGCATTTGTTGTTGGATGTAACTGGGACCCCGTGTACATAATCTCGTTTTCATCACATGTACCACATGCGGTGCAAATGACAATAAAGACTCTCTGACTCTGACTCTCTGACTCTTTATTCAGAAAATCCACACGTCATACTACATTTTAGGATCTGGTCATTATAGACACAGATTAAATGTTAAATATGAATATTTCTAAATACATTACCACAGTGTTAAACATGAATAAACTCTAAAGAATACTGTACGGTTTAGTGCTTACCATAACCTAAACATTTAAGGAGCACCGATAATAATTTTCATGTTAAAAGTTACAAATGTTGTCTTTGGTGTCTGTTTTTCTCTCCCCAAATATATTACTGTAGTGTATGTGAATGACAGGGGTTAATTTAAAACACTTTGTAGAACATTAGTTTTAAGTTTTACCTGATGGGCAGCACGGTGGCACAACTGGTAGAGCTGCTGCCTCTCAGCGAGAAGGTTGCCGGTTCAAATCCCGGTCCGGGGCCTTTCTGGGTGGAGTTTGCATGTTCTCCCCGTGCATGCGTGGGTTTCCTCCGGGTACTCCGGTTTCCTCCCACAGACCAAAAAACATGCTTGTTAGGCTGATTGGTGACTCTAAATTGACCCTAGGTGTGAGTGTGAGAGTGGATGGTTGTTTGGTGTGAGTGAGACAGGTCCCTCTTGTAAATGAGTCCCCGTGACTCAACGAGGCTAGCCTGTATAAATAAAGGTTGAATGAATGAATGAAAAAAGTTCAGTCAGTTGTCCCACAGATAATATATACACTAGATAAGACATCCCCGCTGTTGGCCAATGGAGACCGACATCGTCAGACGGCGGCCATCTTGCCACAGACAGAACGCCCACTCTTAACATGAATGTGAATGGGGCATTTACTATTAAAATAACCATAACTTGCTTAATTTTCAACCGATTTTAAAACGGTTTGGTTTGTTATAAATGTGAGAGATGTTGTTATAATATGGTATACTTAAGATGGACGTTCACATGAAAATAACGTTATATAGACACTGTATTGCACTAGCAATATACACAATAAGATTATATTTACATCTATTTATAAATACATGTTTATTTCCAGCGAAATTAACTGACATATGTTACAATGCTAATAAATATTTAATACTATTTCATCATAAATAGCATTATTATTAGTGGTATGAAAATAATTTATGCCAATTTTTTCCCTACACATGCAAATATTATGTAATATTAAATACATTATTACACAAACCTTGGTCAATATGTGTAGTTTATTTTTTTTAGATACATGAAAAGATTTAATAATCGGGAGATATAAATAAACAAACAAACAGAAATAAACATCTGATAGTGTGACAAGACTCTCAGTCCCTCGGTGCAACAGTAACTATTTAAACATTAAAACACTGAAACATATAATAATAAACATAAGCATAAAATAGTAAAACTGTAACACTGTCCTGAGTTTTTGCATAGTGGTAAATGAGTATGAAAATTTACACCAACTCTAAAACTAAAACACTAAACATTTAATGAACATAATACTGTCCTGAGTTTTTGCATACTAGTATAAAAAGTATAAAAGTATAAAAGTACAGTATAACTATAAAATAAACTAAAGGTTCTAGCATTGACATCTCATTATTTGACCATCATTTCAGTTTTTGAATATTATATGCTGAATGTTAGCACTACAGGTAATAGGTCAAATATAGTATAAGTCAACCTCTACCTGAAATGTACACAAGTGTGTTTTCCACAAGACCATCAAAGCGGCTGGGAAGGTAGCTGTGGTCATGTATAAGAGCAGGAATGTCAGCAAACGGTGATGGAAGATCTTCTTCTTCTACAGAGGACATGTCTACAGCTGACAGGTTTGTTGATGTGTCAATGTGGTAGAACTGGTCAGCAGAGGACATTGGTTCAACTGGTTGGGACTCTGTCTCATCCTGTGCGGTCACATTGCCTTTTATGCTTGGTTTAACACCACACCGGGCCATCAGCTTTCTGAAAATGTTCTTGAACTGGCTGGCACTAGGGTTGTTATTCCATCCACCTTAAAATAGACACAAGATATATAACAGTATATTACATATTCACCGATTTTTCAAACAAATAAACAAACCAAATGTATTTTCCTAAAAAAAAAAAGAAAACATGGATCAACAAATTGAAAACAATACAGTTGCTGACAGTTCCGGTCACTTAGTGTTGTGTTAAAAAATAATTATGAATTGTACCAGATGCTCTGATGGAGTTAAAGAGAAGCTCCAAGTGGTCCTGGCTGAACCTGTAGGTCAGGATATATCGCTGCTCATCAAGCAGCACAGGAACCATTGACATCAATGTGTCAATATTGATGATAAATCCCAGGATAGAGAGGAATCTTAATCAAATAAAGCAAATATTGTATAATTACAAAGAGGTCCCAAGAAAGAATGAGTTTAGGATCTTAACATTTACTTTTTTTAGGGGTGGCGGTGACTAAACACAAGAGCAGGAACAGAGACATATTTTAATACAGCAAATATATTGTAGCAAAACACCCTGATAAGATAAGAAGTACCATCACCAGAAAAGAGCATCTTATGAACGTGATGCAGACAGAAAAGAGCATATTATGAACTCCATGCAGAGAGGTGAGAACAACTGAGGAGATAGCATTAGAGCACTTAAAACAACAACAAGGTCAACCAAAGTGCTGTAAATATATATTATGTCATTATTATGTAAATATATATTATGTATAATATTATGTCAATAATATTATCTCACATTTTTTGTGTGTAGCGTGACGTGTAATGTGCACTGATCCAAAATATAACTATGATTATTCTAATTAAAGTAATAATACTGTCACAGAGTCTTACAGGTGAAATGTGATCCCAAGGTTTCTTGTTTTGATGTTACGTCTATTGGAGCATCCATAGGCTGCACAAAAGTCAGGCATCTTGTCAAAGAGTATTTCTGTAAAACACAAAGCAGTAATTAGTGTTGAACATACCAAACCGCTTGGAAATCATGTGCAGCTTTAGTTCAGTTAAAAACAAAGAGCTCCTAGTGATCTAAGAATGCTGGGGAAATGTTTGGAATACTAGCTAGCCCTTAATCAAAGGCTCTTGTTAATAGTCTGCTAATAAATACAGTCATGATCAAGACAGTCATTTAGACAAAAGATTATTTTGTTTTAAAATAGTTATTGGTGTAATAAAAACAGAATTTAAATTCTAGATTCTCGATGAGTGTGACACCCAAAACACGAATAAAACCTTTTAAAAAAGACGAAACTGCTGTCTGATTACCAAAGAAATCATAGCCACGTTAATAACGTTTTTAAAAACATAAACCGTTTGTAAATCCGTCAAGATTACAGCGAGTTAAGTGTATTTTTGTTTGTATAAATCCCTCACCTCCATACGGTTTCCACAGCTGCAGCTAATGTTGCTGTCTGTGGCAAGATGGCTGCCGCTTGACGACGCCGCTATGGCTGACTCCTCCTCAGCTTATCTAGTATGAGTTGTCCAGCAGATCTGCCACATCCAATATGGCGGACAATGTGACGTATATCAATCCAGCGTGGCGCGCTTTTTTTTATCTCGCGAGATTAAGAAAGCTCCGCGAGATTTCCGCATTATTTGACACAAAAATACCGCGAAAGTGAGCGTCGGTGACAGTTCTGCAGAACTTGGTGTTCTTTCAAGATGCCCGCCACTACAGAAATCCACAGCGGACACACAGAGAAAGAGTCCTCCTGTAAGACAGAGGACAGGCCGGCGGAGGAGAAGAAGACATTCGGCTTTCTGTGCGATGAACGCGGATATCTGGACCTGGTCGAGCACATCATCGAGAACGGCCGCAGGAAGGGAGACCGAACCGGGACAGGAGTGGTTTCTGTGTTCGGTGCTCAAGTTAGATACAGCCTGCGAGGTGTTTATTTCTGCATGTCTTTTTTCTAAATGTAATACTTAGTGTCTGCTGTTAATACATTTTAAATGTATGATATTGCTATACTTCTTTATTCATTCATTCATTCATTCAACCTTTATTTATACAGGCTAGCCTCGTTGAGTCACGGGGACTCATTTACAAGAGGGACCTGTCTCACTCACACCAAACAACCATCCACTCTCACACTCACACCTAGGGTCAATTTAGAGTCACCAATCAGCCTAACAAGCATGTTTTTTGGTCTGTGGGAGGAAACCGGAGTACCCGGAGGAAACCCACGCATGCACGGGGAGAACATGCAAACTCCACCCAGAAAGGCCCCGGACCGGGATTTGAACCGGCAACCTTCTCGCTGAGAGGCAGCAGCTCTACCAGTTGTGCCACCGTGCTGCCCGATAAAGACTCCATTAAGACCACAACAAGTTTAAAGGGTCGTTTTACTTTAATTCATGGAATTGGTATATGGAATGGATTGAAATATGATGTTAAAGTTGCACAGTCAATATCTGTATTTAAGAAAATGATTAAGAATAGATTGTTGAAAAGTTATGTGTGAATGTTATATATTTAAAATCTCTACAAATTAGTTATTTTATTATGAGTTGTAATATGGTTTACGGATAATTTTTGCTTGAATTGATTGTTTAAATGGAATTTTGTTTTTAAAAAGGGTGGCAGATAAGAGATTATCTTCTTCTGCTTCCTTTCATTTTAAATTTGTTAGTTATTTCCCTATATCATTCTGTATTTTTTTTTTTGGTTATTTTGTGTTTTAAATTTATAATGAATAAATAAATTAAAAAAATACACTTTTGCACAAACGGCTGCTGTGCTTTGTGTGTTTATCTACAACATTGTCTCACAATCTGTTTGCAGACCAGTTCCCCTTGCTGACGACCAAGAGAGTCTTCTGGAAAGGGATCCTTGAAGAACTGCTGTGGTTCATCAAGGTTAGCATCTTTCACCCTGACTGTAACAAGTGGATTGTTAGTTCAGCCTATGTTCCCAGGGGGATATATTTGGGTGTGACACAGGCTGAGAAGGTCCTAGGGAGATGCACTTGTTATGTCTATACTGCTACAATAAAGTTTATAGTAAGCAACAATACTGCTTTAACCGTCCATTCTGTACAGTTGGATGAAGACGGAACTGAATGAAACACTGACACGCAGCAGGGTTGCACACATTATGGAGTCTGATGTTTGTTTGTCGTATGTCGCAGGGATCAACAAATGCCAAGGAACTGTCAGAGAAAGGTGTGAGGATCTGGGATGCCAACGGGTCCCGAGCCTTCCTGGACCAGCTGGGCTTCACGGACCGAGAGGAGGGTGACCTTGGACCAGTTTATGGGTTTCAGTGGAGACACTTCGGTGCCGAGTACAAAGACATGCACACAGGTGCTGTAAACTGTCCTGTTCATAACTTTTTATATTTACTTGACAACAAAAAAAAGCTGTCTTTAGTTTTTTTTTTACTTTTTCAAAATGTGCCAATAATTAGAAACGTTGGTGAAGGAGAACTTCTAGATCAGGGGTCTGCAACCTGCGGCTCAGGAGCCACATGCGGCTCTTTGGTCCCTCTGCAGCGGCTCTTTCAAGCTTTGACCAAAACTAACATAAAACTGAATTTTATTGGTTCTTATAACAACTGGAAGGGTTAGTTTTAGCAGTTTTCCTACATTACAAGGAGTAAAACATACGTTCACTTTGTACTTTATTTCTTTTAAGTAGGATACTTAATTTTTCTACAGTAAAAAAAAAATCACATAGGCCTGCATAGTTTATCGTTTTAGTTTTTAGAAACTGGGCAAAACTATATTAATTTTTCCTTCTTTACAAGAATCTTGTCTTTTATTTTCTCTTAAAATGTAAAAATATCAGTAAATGTTAAAAATCCTTTGACATTTTTAGTTTTATAAAGTCACTCCTGGCCAGAAAAATGTCCTCCAACAAACTTAAGCCTGGTTTATACTTCTTGTCGCACGTCTTTTACCCCCCGTTGAGTGAAAAAAAGTTGTGCAACTTCCGTCTGCACTCCCGCTGCGATCCCCCGGTGACAGCTGTCTTGTACACGGCCCCCAAGCAGAACTCCGAGACGCGGAGGATGCGGCTCGGAGCGTGTGATTGGTTCAAAGTTTGTGGGCGTTTTTTGTTTGCGCCTTTCAGCGCGAGCTGAATTTCATTAAAATATAACTACAGAAACGCCAAAAAAAAAAAGTGTTAGCTGAATATATATATTAGTGTTTCTGAGTTAAATTTTTGTTAACAACTGATTACAAATCAGCTTATAAATAACGAAGCGCGCACCCATCAGAGCATTTCCGCCTTTCAGCGCGAGCTGAATTTCATTCAGGGGAGGGCTGTGCAGTGCGAAAACGGCTTTCCAGAAGCCGTTTTTTTTTTGGTTTTGCTTTGACGTGGATACTGTAGTTTTGAAGAGAAACTCGCCGAGGCGGGCCGGTGGGAGTGCGCGTGACGTATGCAGTGGGAGGGAAGAGGGAGGGATCACTATTAATGTATCTCCCAGTCTTTTCAAAGTATAAACACTCAAATGCGGTCGGTGACACACACGCAATTACGTCATCGCTGGGCACTCAACGGGGGGTAAAAGACGTACGACAAGAAGTACAAACCAGGCTTTAAAGTGGTCTGTGGCCCACCAGTTGAGAATCCCAGTTGCAGCAGATGTTGTGGCTGTGGACACGTTTAATTTAGTGAACAAAGGAGCAGAAATGGCTCTTTGGATCGTAAAGGTTGCAGACCCCTGTTCTAGATTGTGTGCTAGATTACTATGAGCCTTTTGTTCTTCCGTCAGATTACACAGGACAGGGTGTGGACCAGCTGCAGAATGTTATCGATACCATCAAGAAAAACCCAGAGGACCGAAGGATCATCATGTGCGCCTGGAACCCCAAAGGTGGGTTAACTTTTCCCCAGAATATTTTTGGAGCGTCCACACTATTGTGATCCATTTCTC
The DNA here is from genome assembly GCA_038048925.1 of Garcialebias charrua. Lineage (NCBI taxonomy): Eukaryota > Metazoa > Chordata > Actinopteri > Cyprinodontiformes > Rivulidae > Garcialebias > Garcialebias charrua. The sequence continues at coordinate 14,465 of JBBPBX010019464.1, read as the reverse complement.
TTCCGTATGTTTTTTTGACATCTTTCTCGTTCCACAATTTTTTTGTGCAATTTCAACAAATCGTATAACAAAATGTTCAGCTCGTTCAGGAGAAGGTGCTATGACTTTAGGTATTAGTGCAGCTTTAGCTTTTTGACATATTTAGCCTTTTCTGCCATTTTTTTTTACAGCAAATGAATTGAGCTCATTTACATCCTTCAGATCTTTAGATCCGTTTACAACCTTTTACTGCTCCTTTCACATTTTGGTCTGGTTCCGTTTCTTTCAGCTCCCTTGTGCAGATTTAAACATTGTTCAGCTAATTTCAGCTGTTTTGTGCTCCTTTCAGATTCTTTCTGCTAACAAGTACATTTTTGTGCTTCTTCTAACTTCTTTCTGATAATTTCACCTTATCATGCTCCTTTCTGCTTATTTAGGCAATTTTCAGCTTTTTCTACTACTTTGTATTTCAGCTGCTTTATAGCTGTTTTCCTGCTAATTTAAGATTTTCCTGCCAACTCTACATTTTTTGCACTCATTTAAACTTTTTTCAGCCTAATTTGGCAAAAATGTGTTCTCTCCACTTCCTTCTGGTACCGTATTTTTCGGAGTATAGGTCGCACCTTTTTATCTTTTTTTTCATGGCCTGCGACCTATACTCGGGTGCGACCTATATAAGGCTTTTTATAAAATAAGCTGATTTGTAATCATTTATTAACAAAAATTAAACTGAGACACACTCTTACAATAATGTCAGCTAACAAATATTTTTTAGGTGTTTATCCTGCTAAAATTATTAATTTATTAAAGAAAAGTTCAGCTCAGACACATATTTGCTATAATTTTTTATCAAACAATTAATTGTTTTTAAGTGTTAATCTTCTTAAAAGCCTTGCTGTGCGCTCCTGTGGAAGAGACATTTGCAGCAGAGCTAAACACGGTCCACATTTTGACGTAGGTGCGACCTATACTCAGGTGCGACCTATACATGGATTTTTCCAATTCTTTGGCAATAATTGGATGGTGCGACCTATACTCTGAAAAATATGGTAATTTAAGCTTCTTTCTGCCTTTTTAGCTACCGGTACTTTTCAGCTGTTTTTTTTTTTTTGCCAGCTTTTTTCAGATAATTTTCTAATTTTTGTGCTAATTTCTGCTTCTTTCAGCCTAATTGAACAAACATGTTCTTTCGGCTTTCTTCTGCTCATTTAAGCTTGTTCTACCTGTTCAACTACGCTTTTTGCATTTTTTTTTAGCTAATTTCAGCTGTTTTCCAATTAATTCAAGTTTTGGTATTAATTTCAGCTCCTTTACACTTTTTTTGCTAGTTGCCGCCTTTTCTGCCAATTCAGCTACTATTTAGCTGTTTTGTGCTGAATTGAGCTTTTCAGCTAATTCCACATTTTTATGCTCATTTCAGCTCCTCTCACTTCCTTTTGGTAGTTTAGGCATATTTCTGCCTTTTCAGCTATTTGTTGATAAATTCTGCTTTTTTTTTCTTTTCTTTTTTTTTGCCAACTTCCTCATTTCTGCTCATTTAAATCTACGGTAATTCAGCAAATACAGGTTATTTCTGCTTTCTTCTGATAAGTTAGCTTGTTCTTCCATTTCAGCATGTTTTAGCTAATTTCAGCAGTTTTTTTTTCAGCAAGTTATTCAGCAATAAGCATTTACTGCATTTTCACAGGAAATGCAATTTCTCCAGTAAAATAACTTTATTTTAAACATTGTTTCAGACCTCCCCCTCATGGCTCTGCCCCCCTGCCACGCTCTCTGTCAGTTCTACGTCTGTGACGGCGAGCTGTCGTGTCAGCTGTACCAGCGCTCGGCTGATATGGGTCTGGGGGTGCCTTTCAACGTCGCCAGCTATGCGCTTCTCACCTACATGATCGCACACATCACAGGACTCAAGGTAGGAGTTGAGGCTGTTTCAAGTCTGTTTTGTCCATCAACGTGTTGTCCATCGCTTCACACTTCTTTTTTTTCCCAGCCTGGTGACTTTGTTCACACTTTAGGAGACGCACACGTCTACATCAACCACATTGAACCTCTTAAAGTGCAGGTGGGCTAATTTAAAATAAAAGTTCAAGTTCTTTCTTTGTTCTGCTTGATTTTTAAACTCTCGCGGTCTCGTGTTTAAATGTGCAGCTTCAGAGGGAGACTCGAGCTTTCCCTACGCTGAAGATCAGGAGGCAAGTGGAAACCATTGACGACTTCCAAGCAGAGGACTTTGAGATCTGTGACTACAACCCACACCCCTCCATCAAGATGCAGATGGCGGTGTGAAACCTCAAATCATAAGATGAGAACGTTTTATTTGTTGTACTGTATAAAAGTTTAAATGTCAGTTTCAGAGAGACTTAAGTGTGTGTGTTTTGGGTAAAGATGTGGCAGAAAATGTTTCCTTGTTATGAAAAATGTTTTTTTCTTCTTCTGGCATTTTAAATGTGTGCTTTGTTTTATATAAATTAATAAATTATCTAAATCTGTAATAAAAAAGTAATATTTTTAGAAAGCCATGACCTCTGACCCTTTTGACCAATGCTGACTGTTGATCAAAACCCAACCAGTAATTTCTCCTGTCATTGATCTAGCCAGTTCTGGGAGGGCCATGGTCCACTTCCACTTTTAGCAGTAGCAGTAGACAGGTGGGGGTGTTACACTTTAGGACTAGCTCTGCACCTGCCCTATATGATATTAAATAAATGACCCAGAAGAGTCCAAAATCCAGCTGAAAAGTTTAAGATATGACAACCTTTCTTGGTATACTACGAAAAAATATTTGATGCAAACTACTTGGAATAAAATTAATTTGACCTCATCTCTGCCCTTTTCCCCTCCTTATTTTTTTCTCTAACTTTTCTGATGTCTATGTCCTTTTAGTAATTATTTAGACACCACCGTGTGGTGGAATTGGGTAAAGTAAGACTTAGTTATAAGAGGTCCAGTTTGAAGATTGTGAAACCCCTGTATTGTATAGGAGGACATGTGTGGACTTGCTGCTCTGTTTGTCATTCTGTATAATCGGAACAATAAAAATACTTTGGAAAGAAAAAAATGACCCAAAAGAAAAAAGTTAATAGTAACTCATTAGAGCTTAGGAATCAGCCAGGAGCTACTGTTGCAGTTTTGTGCAAGCAGGCAAAGATTTTATTAAAAGTGAAAGATATAAAAAGACGTGTTGTGCACTTAAAACTTACATTCAGTGTAATTATATAAAATCAAAAAGAATAAAAAGTATAACTCTGTTTATAACTACATCCTCACAATACTATACTTCTAAGAATTAAAAGACAAAGAAGAAACCTAGGATGAATGCTGGTCCTCTAAACCCGTCGCCCTGGTCAACAGGAGGTATCTACCATCAATAGCCCCAAGAACCTCAGTCCCCAGAAAAAGCCCAGCTCTTGTGCATTAGCTTTTTATCTACTGTCAAAATTATGTACAGTTCAAGAATATTTAATATCCCCAAGGGGCAATTTGTTTCAGTTAGTAGTCAAGTCACACAAAACATCCATACTAGACATTGAGACATTAAAACAACAGTACAAAGATCATCACTGTTCATTGAGAAGCCTGATCACTACAGGGATAGATGAGTTTTCAGTCTGTTCGTCCTACATCTGGGCTGCAGGTACCTGCATCCAGATGGAAGCAACCTGAACTCATGGAGTGGTGATCAGGATCTGCCAGAATCAGCCTGGTCTTGTTCACTGACATCGTCTTGTGTAGGTCAGTGAGGTTCTGTAGGGCTATAGCAGTTTGGCTGCACATCCTGACTTTTTGTTCTTGTTTTTGCATGTCAAAAATCCAAACCAACATGAAGGTAGAAGTTAAAGAGACTCAATAAAACATTCTCATAAATGTAGAATCGACATTAAAACCACAGAGCTTCTGATAAAAAATACATTCTCTGGTGGGCCTTCTTGCAAAGTGAATTCACATGGGGGTCAAAGGTCAGTTTCTCATCAAGAATACCGCTGGTTCAGCTACGGTACATAGATAAAACGTACATATCCTACTTCACGTCTCAAACAAAGAGGACCAACTAATTATATCATGTCATGATTATACATAAAGATAAGGTTACAGACACCTTTTTCTGGTTATGAAAAGAGGAAAATATACACTTGAAACACACAAAGCCACGGTGATTCTTCATTTCAGTCTATTCGTTACTTCCAGTACAACTTCTCTTCAACAGGCCTCTTCTGAAACGGACAGTTTCCAAACGTCCCCTTCAGGGTACTGATGTTTCTTCACTGATGACTCCAACATCTCACAAGAATAACCGGGATCCTAAAATCAGGAAGCATTATTATTATTGACTTATCTATGTGCTTATATTAACCATGCTGCTGCCCTCATGCTGCTATATTCATTCAAGCCCATCTGCTCGGACTCATGTTCGGGCTGCTGTTAATATGCCGTATTGTTTTACATTATTAGTGTTTAATGTATCGATCCTTGTATACAGTTTCTTTTTATGCTTTATATTTTTGCTATTTTTGGGTGCAACTGGGAGCTTGAGTGCACAATTTTGTTCCACCTCGTGTACCACATGTGATGCGAATGACAATAAACTGGAATATGAATTATGCACTTGTAGAAAAACATTAAACTTGTTTTGAACAATGTAGATTTAAAAAAATATACCTTTGGAGGCATGTAGCAGGCATTTTGTATCATCACAGGGCTGGTGAAGTTCTCATGGAGGTGGTCCACATACTCACACATTCTACAATACAATGAAGATTGTTATATTAGTTAAATAAGTATTAATGGTAATTAAAAGAAAACAACTCATGCTTTTACCGGTTGCTGAGACTGGCCGACACGCAGATGTATTCAAACAGAATGAGATGCTGGACGAGCTCACACAGACCCACTCCTCCGGCATGAGGACACACAGGAACTGAAAAAACACAAATATATACATCTTATTCCTAGCCCCCATGATGCCTTGCGCGAATTATGTGTATGACTTCCGCCGGAAGTCAGAATCTTTTTTTTTTTTTTGCCGGAAGTCAGAATCGGCACTTTTTTTTTTACACGCTAGCAACGCGCTAACCGGTTTTCGTCAGAGGTTTTAGGTCATAAAATATGTGGGAACACAAACGATCACAACTCAAATGTGGAGATATTGTTTTACCGCTACCTACAGCTATTGACGTGTGGGAGGACGACTTGAAGAAGTGGCCGAAAATAACGTACACTAGCATATTTAGCTACTAGCATACTTAACTACTTTGTTGACAGTGACTGGCCGTGGCAAAACCAGGAACAAGTTTCCCCTGGGTCATTTTGAGTTATTTACAGAATCTGAAAGTGTGGGTTCTAAGCTATCCGATGATGCCAAACACATGGCACTCAAAAAAAAATGAAGAAGATACAGCCATTTCAATGTTGGCAATCTGCAAATAAGATTAGGGAGAAAACAGGCCTCAAAGATTTAGAAGAATGTCCCCATTCCAGAAGTGTTACCTGGGGGTGTTAACAATTGCTGTTCATTTACATTAATTTGCCTAAACCCCAACCCCCAGCACTGACTGTCAACACAGACTCTGCCTAGGAAGGTGTGCAGAACTTCAGCTTTGCTGGCAAAATTCCTTTTGATCTTTTGAAAAAAAAAAAAAGAAAACAATTGTATTTTATGTTATTGTGACATGTTTTACACAATAATAATGTTGATTGTTGTGTCACATAGTTATTGTTACAGCCCACCCCAAAAAAATAAGGGTCACATCTAAGGAGGACACAGAAACTGATTCAACTGGGTTCAAACATATTTTCATTACAGGTAACCCTCGACATACGGCAACCCGGACCTACGAACGTATCATATTTAATAATATAATAAAAATATGAAAAAAACAAAAAATAAAACTTTTTTTGTTTGTTTGTGTTTAAATGTTATTGATTTCATGTGTACAGCACTTTGTTGCAGTTTTAAAGGCTTCATAAATAATATTTTTAATAAAAATGGTCATTTTTAATCATAATTGCTCAACTTCCGTTCGTTTCAGGAAATTCCGCGGCAGCCATGTTAGGTAGGTCTGTTGTCCCGGCAGCCGGCTGTGAGGACTGTGTTTGTTCCAGGATTGCCTCATATGGATAAATTACTAGCTGGAATCGCTCTGTGAACTCTGTGGACGTCTCAGCCTGGAGCAGCAGCTGCAGATCGATCGCTGATCGCTCAGTCATTGCGCCGCACGAACACCACCTCATGGCCAACTCATGGCCTGGCTAACACACAGCTAGCAGGAGCTAACACAGGCCGCAGCAGCAGCCGCCGATCGCTCGCTCGCCTGCGCTGCTCCGCCGGACAACAGCAACACATGGATTGGCTAAACACGCAGCTAATGCAGAAGCTACAAGCGGCAGCAGCAGCCGCCGCCGTTCACTCGCCGAACCACCGCAAGACAACAACGTTCAATGTTTGCAGAGCTATATAAACACATCTGCGTCACATTAAACCGTGGTCAAGTTAGTTTTACGCCGGACATTCCATCTATCTCAGGGACTTCAGCGGTGTGTTTTTCTTTTTCATGCCGGATTCGGCGCTCTGATTACGGCAGCTGTTTCAGCTTCCGCCTGGGAGCTCCGTGGCTTCGCATCATATCATAATACAGCTACAATATAAAGCATGTAAAACACTAAAAACAGGAACATGTCTGTGTTGGTTTATGCCAAGAACTTAGCAGATGTAAAGCTATTTAATATTTAATTTAATTTATTTATTCATTCATTTAAAAGAGACAAAATAAAACATTCATCAAAAATAAAACATTGAATGAAAAGAGTGCAGAAAGAAGAAAAAAATCTTATATCACCCCATTATTTAAAAGAATATATAAAATAACTTTAAATAACTTTAAACAAACAATCACTTAACTCCATATCTGTAAAATTAACTGAATTATAACCATTTTTGAGTTTGGCTTATTTCAATTGCCTGCTGCAGCCATCTTCAATTCAAATATATCCAAAAGTTAATCAGCAGTAAAGAAACATCCGTTTATTATTTCTTGAAAGATTTTTCAAAATCTGTCCAGAGGGTCATGAGATATTTTGCTAACAGACCAACACCATTGATTGAATTGGATGTACTTTAAAAGTCAACCAGTCGTAGAGAGCCATTCAGTGATTATTTCTTGAAAGTTTAATCAAAATCTGTTCAGTTGTTCATAAGATATTTTGCTAACAGACAGATGCAGAATACAAACATAATTTCGGAGAAATAATCGGAGAAAAAGACAGATTCGAAATCTTACTTGACTCTTATTTTTTTAAAGCAGTGATTAACCATTGTAACCAAAGAAAATAGTTTAAAAAATCAAATGAGAAAAATATAAAACATTTTACACAGTATTTGTATTGACTGAATAAAATATATTAATAAGCAAATAAAATGATAATGAAAATAACTGTTAGGTGAAGTCTTGGTTCAGTTTCTCAGTCCAAAATTATATACAGGTAACAACGTTCATCTGATGAACGTGCCCCTCTGACAAAACCTCTGGCCCCAGCTTGGCCCCACCAGTACAACTGGTCTAGAACCGCCACTGCCAGCAGCTGACAGCCAGCTGACAGCAGCGTGAACTGCTGATCCATCCGATCTTAACTGTACATTTTACCTTTTCAAACGGCCAGTTGAATCTGCATAATTGGTGCACCATTATTGTGCTTTAAATTTTAGTTTCTTTCCTGCGATTTGTAAAACCTAAAGCCAATCTAACGCGCGTGATTGCGCAATGCGCGGCTGGACTATGCAGATTTGGAGTTAGTTCCCACCTGCCTGAAGACCGCGACCATCATCCCAGTCCCAAAGAGCTCCACAGTGACTGGTCTGAATGACTATAGACCGGTGGCCCTCACCCCGATAGTCGCTAAATGTTTTGAGAAACTGGTCATGTCCCACATCAAGGCAACCGTCAACATCAATGAGGACCCTCATCAATACGCATACCGTGAGAACCGATCAACAGAGGACGCCATTTCTTCCGTGGTCCACACTGCTCTCACCCACCTGGATCAGAAGGACTCATACGTGCGTCTGCTCTTTGTGGACTTCACATCTGCCTTCAACACCATGATCCCCCAAACTCTGATAGACAAACTATCTACACTTGGACTAAGCCCCTCTATTTGTAACTGGGTACTAGACTTCTTAACAGACAGACCACAGTCCGTGAAGATCCACAACTTCTCCTCCTCCACCATAACCCTTAGCACTGGCTCTCCTCAGGGATGTGTGCTGAGCCCCCTTCTGTTCACTCTGCTCACATATGATTGTACAGCCACACTTCCAGGCTGTCATATTGTTAAGTTTGCAGATGATACAGCGGTGGTGGGATGCATTACAAACAATGATGAGTCCAGCTACAGACAGGAGGTGGAACACCTGGAGAGCTGGTGCAAAGAGAACAATCTTCACATGAATGTGAAGAAGACAAAGGAGATGATTGTGGACTTCAGAAGGAACAAACACAACCATGCCCCACTGAAAATAGGTGGGTCTGCAGTGGAAGTGGTCTCCAGCTACAAATACTTGGGTGTACACATGAATGATAACCTCAGCTGGAGCAACAACACCACCAGCCTGATCAAGAAAGGTCATCAGAGACTCTACTTCCTCAGACGGCTGAGACGAGCTGGTCTGAGCAGCCCAGTCCTCACCTCCTTCTACAGGTGTGCAGTGGAGAGCATCCTGTGCTCCAGCATCAACGTGTGGCATGGAGGCTGCACAGTTGCAGAGAGGAAAGCTCTGCAGAGAGTGGTGAAGGCTGCACAGAAGTCTGTTGGAGTCAGTCTCCCCACCATCACAGACATTTACACCTCCAGATGCAGGAAAAGAGCCACCTGCATCATGAAAGACCTCACTCACCCAGCACACTCACTCTTTGCCCCACTCCCCTCAGGACGGAGGTTGAGGAGCATCAAATGTAGAACCACTAGACTGAGGAACAGCTTCTACCCTGAGGCTGTTAGACTCATGAATAAATAAAAATAATAAAAAAATAAACACTGCAAAATATCACATCATGCTGATGCTGATCTGTTTTCTTGTTGCTGTATTCATCTGTGACCATCTGCTCATACAAACTCATGTTCGTGCTGCTGTTTATTCCCACTATATTAGGCTTAGTGTATTACTAGTTGATGCTTTTCTTAGTTAATTCTAGATGTTATTACTGTTTTTCTCTTTCATTGTTGTTGGATGTAACTGGGACCTCGTGTACATAATCTCGTTTTCATCTCATGTACCACATGCGGTGCAAATGACAATAAAGACTCTCTGACTCTGACTGACTCTCTCTGACACAGACCACGGTTGGAGCGCGCGGTGATTACGCGTGTCTGCTTTGTCTAATGAAATAAAGATAGTGGATGGATGGATGGACATATGTATGGATGGATGGATGGAAACTGATTTGCTTGCGATTTGCTTGCGAACGCAGTAAAAGCCTCTTTTTTTTTCCCTCGGGTCGGTCGGAAAAACAGCTGCAGCTCTGACAGCTTTGATCGGCTTTATTTTCCTTGTTCCTTGTGTTCACTGGGCAATCTATAGCTGTTAAGTAGCCATGTGCTTCTTTCAAAGCTGCAGTTTATTGGCCAAAACCAATGACAAAAGCCCCGATACCAGCCAAACAAGTCCGCATGTTAATCAGCTGTGAGGGTCCCCGCCCCCAGTACGCAAATCACTGCGGCTTGTTTTTACTCTGAAAACAAACTGATTTCTAACACAAAGTTTATCGGTTTAAACACTTCTAAAGTGTTTTTTAAAGCATGGGATGGTTTCTTCACAACTTCAGCTAGTATATTTTGCAAAAAAACGAGTTTCACTAATTTCTCAGAAGTTGAAGGTTTATTGATTTTTTTCACAGTTAGTGCCGACTTGTTCCTACATTTCTTGTGGCTGGTCACGTTGTTTCAGATGGCGAAGCGATGAGCAATCTGAAAAGCTCTGAAGCGTATTAGTATCTTCACAGTAACAAGGTTGGTCCTGTTATGTTAAGAGAGCTGGGACACATTCTTATTTACCTTCAGGCAAACATAGAGTCCAGTCAAAGCCTTAAAAATCCAACTCCAGGTCCAGCTGACAATGATGTGCTTTGGACTTTTGAGCTGCAAGATGGTTATCTGGACACCAACTGAAGCACCTGGAGCTTGACATTTCTTTTGACAAATACTTTACTGATTCACAAATGAAGCACCTTGAGAACTTTTAATAAAATACATTAAATGAAAACAAATAATGAAATAGACAGGAAACGATCTTTAAAAACTTGATAATGAAAAAAGTGACATTTAGATAGAAACAGTAGTTTATTGCAAAGAAAATTCATCTCTGCCCAAAATACCTGGATCTCTAAAAAATACAATAAACGAAAACAAATAATGAAATAGACAGGAAACGATCTTTAAAAACCTGATAATGAAAAAAGTGACATTTAGATAGAAACAGTAGTTTAATCCAAAATTAACTGATATAGTGCACACAAAAAACTAACCTTGTAAGAAGGTTAACAGTCAACTATTGTACATAACAAATGAATCATTTTAGCAAATACTTTTCTAATGTAATATAGTTAACATTGCATCCTTTAAAAAAACATGAGTTGTGTTACGTTTACAGCAAGTACACCAGTACTGTACATGTTTGAGAAAAATGTTTACATTTAATGTCTTCTCACTTCTCACTTGAAATAAGCTGGCATCCTTTGCGTGTGAATGCTGGAACGATTACATTGACACCATAGCTCTTGCAGCAGGTCCCTCACTGTGAAACCACGATCACCCATCACCTGATCTCCAGCACGCAGATAGTCCAGAAACCCAGAGTTCTGTGTTATATACCTGTCACTGCATTTACCACCATAAGCATCTGAAATAAACATGATTATTCCAGAGGGAGAAACAGCCAATAAATATTTCACAGTGTTATTTGCATGTATGATTCACTTCTGGAGTCCAAGTTTTTAGCTTTCTGCAAAACATGTTGCTTTAATTGTTTCACGGGGCAACCATAGAATAAGGTTGTTGGTTTGTTCTGACATTATGTCAATCCACATTCCAACAGTCATGCTGCATGTGACTGGTGGTGTTGAGCAGCTCCACACTCTCATCAAGCCCATCTGAAAGTAAAAGTACATTATACAAACATTAGGGTTCATTTATGAACACACACACACCTATATTATATATATATATATATATATATATATATATATATATATATAAACACACACCTATATTATATATATATATATATATATATATATATATATAGATAGATATGTATAAATAAACGCACACACAGCATACATATATAGGTGCGTGTGTTTATTTGCCAGTTATGAACGAAAATATTAGTATCATTTAATCACTGACTACATAAAATCATAAAACTAAAAGCTGTCTCTTAAATCATACCTGGTGTTCTCGATCCTCTGGAGGATACGGTGTCTTTTTTTCAGGTGGTTTCTCGTAGCCCAGCCACAAAGAAGGATGTGGGTTTTTGTTTTCGGAGCATGTTCAACACACACTAGGTGCAGCCACAAATTCAGCTTCGTCTGATTATTCGTACAGCCACGAACAGCGCAACAGGTATCCGAGCTCCACAAGGACATCTTCGTGACAATATTAGCTCGAAATAACAGAAAATAGAACTTCAACGACGCGTACAGATTAGCAAGTAAACAACGAAGGAGCCGGTGCAGAACTTCTACTTCCGGGGTAAAACGGAAGTAAGACACATAATCGCTTCTACAGTGACCCCCTCAGGAATAAGGTGGATATATCCTAAAGTAATTAAAAACATACAATAAGTACAGCCATTAGAAACTTTTAAATACAGGGAAGATTCAAGTGACTGATGTGTCAGTGGATCACGTATGTGTGTGTGTAGTCACATAAGGTGTAAGAAACCTTTGAACTTGTGAGCCATCAGCAGCACAGCCAGGTTCTCGTTGACGCTCCCGAGCCGAAAAGACAACAACAAAGAGACGCAGAATGAACGTTAGAAAAACCAAACTACAGTACTTCAAACAGCCCATTTCAGAGGCACGCATTTTAAAAGATGCCAAACAAACATGGAGATCTAAAGAAAGACATAAACGTCAAAATGCTGAACATTTCATATGACATATTTGAGACAACCACAAGAAGATATAAAACAGACTCGAAGAATAACACGAGCTGTATGAGAAGCCAAAGGACTCAAAAAGGATATAAAACTCCATCCATCCATCCATCCATTTTCTTCCGCTTATCCGGGGTCGGGTCGCGGGGGTAGCAGCCTAAGTAGGGAGGCCCAGACTTCCCTCTCCCCAGCCACTTGGAGCAGCTCCTCTGGGGGAATCCCAAGGCGTTCCCAGGCCAGCCGAGAAACATAGTCCCTCCAGCGTGTCCTGGGTCTTCCTCTGGGTCTCCTCCCGGTGGGACATGCCCGGAACACCTCACCAGGGAGGCGTCCAGGAGGCATCCTAACCAGATGCCCGAGCCACCTCAACTGGCTCCTCTCGATGTGGAGAAGCAGCGGCTCTACTCCGAGTCCCTCCCGGATGACTGAGCTTCTCACCCTATCTCTAAGGGAGAGTCCAGACACCCTGCGGAGAAAACTCATTTCAGCCGCTTGTATCCGAGATCTTGTTCTTTCGGTCATAACCCAAAGCTCATGACCATAGATGAGGGTGGGAACGTAGATCGATCGGTAAATTGAGAGCTTTGCCTTTTGACTCAGCTCTCTCTTCACCACGACAGACCGGTACAGCGCCCGCTTCACTGCGGACGCTGCACCTATCCGCCTATCGATCTCGCGCTCCAGTTTTCCCTCATTCGTGAACAAGATATAAAACTGTTGGAGAAAATTTCTCACTGACGTTTAACCAAAAGCACCACACTCCACGGCAGGAGATTTTATACTGGTATTTATCAGATTTTCCAGAGATATATTTTCATTTTACATATATTTACACACACACACACACACACACACAGGTTTGTCAATGTGGTTTAGCCGGACTTTTTCGCCAAACCCGCCCGAAGGTGTAATACGGGGTCTACCCCTTCCCGAGGTCCTAGCGACCTGGGACCAAGCTCAGAGCACTCTAAAAATTTTGAAAAAAATTTGGGTCACTTTAGCTTTCCGATAGGAGCTTCACAGCACGTTTTACCACCCAGACTCCAGTGTGGTTTACAAGGACGTCAAAAAATGTGGTTTATGAGGACAAACATGCATTATGGGGTCTTTAAAGGGACATTTAAACTCCGCCTACTTAACATAAAATTAACATAAAACACACAAATGTGACAGGACACTGCATTAGGAGAACAGTTTTTTGAACTGATTTTATTAAACAAATTAGGCACATACTTTATTTATATTCACTAACAAATCTTCAAATGTTTAAAATAAAATAAAACTTAAATGTTTCAAATAAAATAAAATAAAAACTTAAATTCTGTTGACATATTTACATTATTATAAAACATATTAACATTATATACATATTTCTAAAACAAAATTTTACTTTTTCTGCAGGGTTAATCACAACCTAATGTAAAGTACAGGGGATCCCCGACTTACGAGCGACGAAAGAGTTCCTCAGTCTGAGATGACATATTTACATTTTATAAAACATTAACATTACAAACTTGTACATATTTCTAAAACAAAATTTTACTTTTTCTGCAGGGTTAATCACAACCCAATGTAAAGTACAGGTGATCCCTGACTTATGAGCGATGAAAGACTTCTGAGATGACATATTTACATATTATAAAACATTAACATTACAAACTTGTACATATTTCTAAAACAAAATTGTACTTTTTTTACAGGGTTCACCACAACCCACTGTAAAGTACAGGTGATCCCCGACTTACGAGCGACGAAAGAGTTCCTCAGTCTGAGATGACATATTTACATATTATAAAACATTAACATTACAAACTTGTACATATTTCTAAAACAAAATTGTACTTTTTTTACACGGTTCACCACAACCCACTGTAAAGTACAGGTGATCCCCGACTTACGAGCGATGAAAGAGTTCCTCAGTCTGAGATGACATATTTACATATTATAAAACATTAACATTATAAACTTGTACATATTTCTAAAACAAAATTGTACTTTTTTTACACGGTTCACCACAACCCACTGTAAAGTACAGGTGATCCCCGACTTACGAGCGACGAAAGAGTTCCTCAGTCTGAGATGACATATTTACATATTATAAAACATTAACATTACAAACTTGTACATATTTCTAAAACAAAATTGTACTTTTTTTACACGGTTCACCACAACCCACTGTAAAGTACAGGTGATCCCCGACTTACGAGCGATGAAAGAGTTCCTCAGTCTGAGATGACATATTTACATATTATAAAACATTAACATTATAAACTTGTACATATTTCTAAAACAAAATTGTACTTTTTTTACACGGTTCACCACAACCCACTGTAAAGTACAG
>JBBPBX010019463.1:0-34750 GCA_038048925.1 Garcialebias charrua | reverse complement strand
CAACACATGTACTACATGCGGTGCAAATGACAATAAATTCTCTCTGACTCTGACTCTGACTCTGACTCTCTCTATAGGAGGTGATTGCATGGCTTGGATTTGTGTTTTAGCCATTTCTACAGACCTGCAGATTTCAATGGCCTTATTCAGAGTGAGCTCTTTGTCACGAAGTAATCTCTCCTTCAGACGAATATCATTTATACTGAACACCAGCTTATCTCTAATCATATCGTCCACATTTTGGCCAAACTTACAGTCTTTGCCTTTTTGACGCAGTTCTGTGACATACCTGTTCACTGTTATTCCTGTTGACATCGGATGTGACCAAAACTGATGGCGTTCAAAAACAACATTCTTCTGTGGGCTACAGTAGATTTTGAATGCTTTTAGGACCTCTTCTACTGTAAGTGAGTCTCCGGCTGGTGTAATGGTGAGCGTGTTGTACAATTCTAATGCCTCTTCACCGATAGCGTGAAGAAGAATGGCTATTTTAACCTCTTCATCTTTCTCGGACGCACCTGTAGCTGTCGTGTAGAGATGAAATCGCTGTTCCCATCTGTGCCATGCCTCAGACAAATTGCCGGTGAGTATGAGCGGCGACGGTGGCTTGAACTGCTCCATGCTAGTCCTTGCTAGCAGCTATGTTAGCTTTGGCGCTAATCTTGTTATAGCTTACTTACACCGTCGTTTCTGTTCACTGACTCGGCAGCCAAACTTCTGACACCATGTTGTAGCTATATGCTTTCTATTAATCTGTGATGGCTGTGGGTTATAGTCATGTAGCTTATATTATAAGGTTAAGGCTGAGACAACGCAGTTCGGGTCCAACAACGTGTTTATTCTTCTTCTAGCCTCGAACACAACATCACATAAATGCCCGGTTGCGCCCCTAGTGTTCACAGTCTTAACAGCATGTATTGCTTTCACTACAATACACCACAGTAATTAATGGTCGCGAGAACAGTACATCGCGACCATGCACCCGCTAGCGCGACACAGCTAGCAATCGCTGCCGGAAGGCGGATGACGTGTGTCAACCCTGAGAGCTGGACCCGTTTTAAACAGGAAACCAGCCCCAGACCCACCAATCGCATCGCAGCAACTGTGGTGCATTTAATGACTGTAGGTCATGCTGCCACATAAGTAAACGCCATTTACCATTTACCATGAGCATAAATGAGCACAAAAACTAGTAAATTTGGTAAAACAGCTGAAATTAGCAAAACTTCGCTGAAAAATAGCTGAAAAGGCAGAAAGACGCTTAAATTACCAGAAGGAAATGGAGAGAGCATGTTTGTGTTGAATTAGGCTGAAAGAAGTTTACATGAGTGCAAAAAATTTAGAATTGGCCGAAAAAGCTCAATTTAGAATAAAACAGCTAAATAGTAGCTAAAATAGAAATTGTTGAAAGGATCATAACAAGCTGGAATTAGCAGAAAGAAGGGGTAAGCTAAAACATGTTGTAATTAGCAGAAAAAAGCAGGACAAAACAGCTGAAATTAGCTGAAAGAAGCTGATTTTAATTTATTTTTTATTTTTTCACAAGGAAGGTGAAAGAAGCTGAAGCAGAACAAAATGTGCATTGTTGGGTTTCATGCCACTGTCCTGGTTCTTCTTTGATTCTTGTATTCATCACGCTCCTTGTGATTTCTTTTGATTGTTTTCTTAGTTTTTTTTTTTGCCATGTCAGCATTTTGTGTTTGCAATAAAGGTTTAGTACATTTCTTGATCTCCTTGTGTTCTGTCTGCACCCTGGGTCTGATCCTCCTTCTTCCTGCCTTATGTACGGTACTATAAGGTGATATTTAAACTAGCTGACGTGTAAATAAACAGATTTTAATTAGGAGCTGATACGATTCATTTTAAGGACCAAAATTCTGACTTTAACACACAAAAACACATCATTAAAATTAAAAATTTGAATTAATAAAGCATAACAATGTTGTTCACTGAAGTGTTTGTAATCGTGTTCATCAGAAGCCAAACAAAAAACTGTTTACTGTCTCATCAAGCAAAATGTTCAAAGAGTTGCTTCAAAAAAAGCAACAACTGAAGTGAAAGAAATGCGCAAACAAACTAAAGTCCTGACCTGTAGGTCACTTTCTATTGAGCAACCGTGTCCAATGAAAGGTTGCTGAGCACAAATTGATTGAAAGCTGCAACTATAAAGTTCAGCTCAGCGTTTTAACTGGAAAAGGAGTCAGGGGGCACTTTTAATTGGTCCAAAAGGCTTCGCCTGGTCCAATTAATCGGCTAGCGAGACAAAGCAAAGACAAGTGGTCCAATACGAACATTTGTTGACTGCTGCTCTGAACGGTCGTGTGAGGGATTCACTGTGAGTTCATAAACCAGTGGACCAATTCAAATGAAACTTTCTGAGTCAACTCCATTCAAAATGGCCACCACAGCTAATCAACCTTAGCAAACACAAAAAAGAGCTTCAACTCAATCCTTTTTCCAGACAACGACCTAAAATCTGGTGGTCGTGGCTAAATTTCATCCTTGGTATAGTTTGAGCACCAACAGATTGTTTGCGATTTTAGCTGAAAACTTTGTCATGCAACACAACGGATGATGCGCATTCATTTAAAGAATGTCTCTTTCATTCATGCAAATATTATCTGGTTTATCAGAAAATAAATTCTCTCTGCTTCTGAGCAATTTATTCAATTCAATTCAGTTTATTTCTTTAGTGCCAAGTCACAACAGAAGTCATCTCAGGGCACTGAACAGAACATTCATATATATAAAAACAATAATTTAACATTATTTATCTGAGGAGCAGACTGCTTTGAGTCTTCACTTCATCACAGTCTCCCATCCTAAGCAAGCACAGAGGCAACAGTGGAAAGGAAAAACTCCCTCATGAAGAAGAAAACCTCCAGCAGAGCCAGGCTTAGTTCAAGCGGCCATCTTCTTCGACCGGCTGGGTTTGAGAGGACCATGAAGGAGAAAAGTGGACACACAATGGCAAGACAACTAACTATAGGATTAATCAAAAAGTAAAGTCTTCAAACTGGACAATGTGTCAGCCTCATGGACAGAAACTGGAAGTTGGTTCCACAAGAGAGGAGCCTGAGAACTGAAACATCTTCCTCCCATTCTGCTTTTAGAAACTCTATGAACCACAAGTAAACCTGCAGTCTGAGAGTGAAGTGCTCTGTTAGGAACATGGAACAATAAGATATCAAATAGAAGATGGGGCTAGGTTGTTGAGGGCTTTGTAGGTTAGAAGTAAGATTTTGAATTCAATTCTGGACTTGACAGGGAGTCAGTGAAGAGAAACTAAAACTGGAGAGATATGATCTCTCCCACTAACTCCAGTTAAGACTCTGGCAGCAACATTTTGGATCAACTGAAGACTTTTTAAAGAAGTATTTGGACACCCAGATAACAAACCATTGCAATAGTCCAGTCTAGATGTGACAAATACATGAACCAGTTTCTGCATCATTTTTAGTTAAGATGTTTTTAATTCTTTTGATATTACACAGGTGGAAGAAGACGGTTCTAGAAACATTTTTAATGTAAGGGATATAAGACAAGTCATGATCAAAAATAACACCAAGATTTTTAGCACTAGAGCTTGAGGCCATATTAATGACATCCAAGCAGGAGAAAGACTGAAACATTTATTCCTAAGATGCTCAGGTCCAAAAACCAAAGCCCCAGTCTTGTCTGTGTTCGAAAGCAGAAAATTTAGGGTCATCCAGGTTTTTATGTCTTTAAGACATGCTTGTAGTCTAAGTAACTTATTGGATTCATTGGGTTTCATGGACAAATATAACTGTGTATCATCAGCATAACAATGGAAATGTATCCCATGCTGTTTAATAACTTTATCTAATGGAAACAAATGTACGGTAAAAACACTGTATCTGTATCTGTAACGTTTTTTTATTTTTATTCAATCAAACATTTTCACAATTTGCAGCAGCACGGTGACACATTAGGTAGAATTGTCGCCTCTAAGTGAGAAGGTTGCCGGATTGAATCCCAGTTCTCGTCATGCATGTGTGGGTTTTCTTCGGGTACTCCAGTTTCCTCCCACAGACTAAAAACATGCATGTTAGGCTGATTGTTAACTCTAAATTGTCTGAATAGTTGTTTGTCTCATTTGTCTCTGTCCCTGTGATGGACTGGAGACATGTCCAGGGTGTCCCCCGCCTCTCGCCCACTGACTAATGGATACGGGCAGCATTTACCCCTGCAACCCGAAAAGGAAGAAGTGTGTAAAGATAATGGATGAATTTTCATGTGATGATACAAACCATCACAGTGTGGTTTGGTGCATGTACTGCATCCTGCCGCAAGAGCCTCCAGCGCATCGTGAGAGCAGCTGAGAAGATCGTCGGCACCTCCTTCCCCTCACTGCAGGACTTACACAGCAACCGCCTCACTCGGAAAGCCCTCTGCATGGCAGGTGATCCCACACACCCACTACACAGCTGCTTCAGCCTGTTGCCATCAGGGAGGAGACTGAGGAGTCTCCAGGCTCGAACCAGCAGACTGAGAGACAGCTCTGTTCATCAGGCAGTCAGGATGCTAAACACTCTGCCTGCTCTGCCCTCCCTCCCACTTGTACTGCCTTAACACAAAAAACTTTCACACATTACCACACAACACAAAGATTTTAACACTGGACTCTGTGTCATCAAAACGGGTTATTCACTCAACTCACGGTCATGTGCTCATTCAGTTTGCACTACTTCTTATATTTGCACTAATGTTTGTATTACATTACTGCCTATAGTCATACTACTGTTTACATTCACTGTTTACATTTATTACTACTGTTTACATTCATTACTACTGTTTACATTTATTACTACTGTTTACATTTACACTACTTTTTATATCTACACTACTGCTGATATATATATATATATATATATATATATATATATATATATTTTTTTTTTACTAGCCTTATTGCATATGCCACTTTACCTCTATACCAATATCAACTACCTCATACATATACTGTGTACATAAACTTCATATGCTGCTTTGTCACTCTATTACAAATGTCAATGCCAGAACTTTCATTTTATTTTATAGATATACTTTTTACACTTTTATACTACTATGCAAAAAACTCAGGACAGTATTACACTTTTGTTATTTCATTTTATGCTTATGTTTATTAGATGTTTGGTGTTTTAGGGGTGTTTAGTGTTATGTTGTTGTAACTTTTCATACTTTTATACTATTATGAAAAAACTCAGGACAGTATTACACTTTTATTATTTCATTTTATGCTTATGTTTATTAAATGTTTAGTGTTTTAGTGTTGTTGTAACTTTTCATACTTTCGTACTACTACTATGCAAAAACTACTATGCAAAAACTCAGGACAGTATTACACTTTTATTATTTCATTTTATGCTTATGTTTATTAAATGTTTTAGTGTTCTAGTATTTAAATGTTTACTGTTGCACCGAGGGACAGAGAGGAATGCAATTTCAATCCTGTGTATGTCCTGTACATATTGCAGTTTTGACAATAAAGTTGACTTTGACTTTGACTTGAACAGTTTTTTTTAAAGCAGCTTCAGCTGAATATTTAATTAAAATAAAAAAAAATAAAAAAACATTTTCTTTACCACATTGAGGCCAGAATCAAACCAAAGAACAACTTCCTTGTGCAAAAGTTAAAAGTAAAACTTGTCCATGGGGTCGAGGAGAGGGTGCAAACATCTGCTGATCCGTGTAATGAGGGGGTGCCGTTTGGCGAGTCAGAGCTTCTATATGCATACGGTTGGGTGTGTTTGTGTGTGAAGCTCATACGATGCATCTTGCACAGCTGGCAGTGTGTAATTAAAGTGCCCATTTAGCTGTGGTGCTTCCTATATCTGCCCTAAAGGTGTCAGCAAGAAGAAAACTCCTCTTTACGTGTGACTGATGCTGTAATTACAGCCGACAAGAGGGGGATCCGACAGAATCGGCTGCAAATTAGGTGTAGTTTTGCTTCATTGTGCGACCCTTTTTTATCAAGATGCACATCTGTTGGAAGAGATTAGCAGAATGTCACAGTTTCAAACAGTTCTTCAGGCTTAATCCTAAGCAGCTTGCGATGACTTTGAACCTATTATAAGTGCAATTTGGCAGATTTCACTGATGTTTAATCGTTCTCTGAATCTGTCGCTGTAATTTATCTATCAGAGGATCGATGTGGGGTCTGTGATTAATGCAGTGCACCATGGGAAACAGGATGGCTGCATTTTGAGGAACCAACCCCCCACCCCCTTCTTCAATAATTAAACTTTTTTCTCAGATTCCACATGAAAACTTTTTTTTGCCTACGCGGCTAAAATTGGATCTTTTTTTTTTTTTTTTGCTGACAGACAATGTTTCTTCAGGAAGTCTACAGTATGTTCTCACAGTTCAGCTAATGGGGACAGAATATTTCAGCTTGTTTGGTTTCTGGAAGAAAAATGTGAAACATTTATCAAAACATGATACAAGTTTTATTTTTTTGGGCGTGTGTGCACATGATGTCTGAGCAAACAGGAGGTCTTATAAATTATATTTCAGTGGTTAAGAGCCTTTTCTCATCTCGAAAAAGATTAAATCTGTGCCTTCATCACATATTAAACTGGAATCACACTATTTAAACAAAACTCAGCAGTGGCTTTGAAGGTTTATAAAGTTATTTGGTAAAATCTTAAAGGGCCGTAGAAGGAGGGGTTTGCCTCAGGACATTTCACAGCTTTTTTTTTTCTTTAAATGGTTTATTATAACTGGATTCATGAGAAGAAATGTAAATAAAAAATAAAATAAAAGTTTCTCCAATGACAGTGGTTGTAAATACTTAAATCTACAAAAGCAGTTTATTTTTTAGGAGGCAAACCAAATACAAACTGCTCTCTGCCCAAACTAAGAGTTTTAACCGCAGGGCTTAATTTGAGCTGGATCCTGCCGGAACAGGATCCCGGAACTCTTACTTTGACAGGGTGTGTTTTAGAAAATGTTTGCTTGGATACAATACTCTCAGTCTCACAAATAATACAGTTATGAACAAATTTGACTGCCTTGAACAAATAAAACCTGTATTGGACATGTAATGTGAAAACAATTTACATAAACACAAATTTTAAACACAACAACCAAATATAAGCTATAATATCACATAAGAGGTGCACCTTCAAGTAAGCATTTCTGCTTCTACCCTTAAAAAAAACGATCCGCCCCTAAAACTACAGTCATGGGAAATTTAATTAGAAATGCAAAAATATAATTAAACAGCACAACTAAATTGCAAATCAATTTTACAGTTTAAGTGGGTCATTAATAAAATTTATTATTAAAAATATGAGAGAGATGTCTGATGGGTAATCACATTTTCATTCATTCAACCTTTATTTTTGTCAGGTTAATCTCATTGAGCCTCGAGGACTCATTTACAAGAGCAAGCTGCTACAAACTAAAGAAAGATAACAGTAACAGTAGAAATTTCCTTAAACAATCAACAATAGACAAACATAAGAGAGAAATACAGATTTTTTAAACAACATTATTTACATCATGTATCAAAACAGCAGCACCAATTTGTCAAAATAACAGCACTGTCAAAAAGACAATATGATTTACTTTCATAAAATAAATGTTTGTATAACTAAACAACCAAGAATTGAAGCACGTGAAGGCAGTGGCCATGGAGATACTGGAACAGATGTGAGGATGCTTGGGAGAAGTGGTGCATGCTCTATTCACACAGGGAGAGCTGTTGGTCAGGCTACTTCTTGTTGCTCTCTAAAATAGTTATTGAATCAAGTGTTTACAAATTTAAGTAAACGTAGATGTTTAACAACCTGTTAAAATACACCAGAATGCAGGAAATGGCATCTACTCTATTCAAGATTTACCAGCCGAGTCTAGGTGGACATATCGGACGGCATCTGCAGCCAGTTTCTTCGAGTCTGCTGTAGGACAGACCTTTACAAGAGATCCTTCCGGCCTACAGCCATCAGTATAACATCTCTTAATGAAACGAGGATAACGAGTTACAATATTTAATTTCCCTTTGGGACTAATAAAGTATTTTTGAATTGAACTGAATCATAGAAAACCATGACATGTGGACATGGAGGGGAATAAAACCTGTGACTTCCTGGTTTCAAGTTGCCTGCCCAACCACTGCTCCACAATCTCCCAAACTACCAATGCATAAAGAACTCAACAGAAGGGCGTTTCAAGACTTCTTTGGTCTATTGGATTTTCATTATTTAATATTAATTAACTCCCATATGAAATCTGGATATGTATTCATGTGAAAGTAATGATTTTAATGAGCCTAAAGTCATCCATTTGTTAGTTTTCTTCACATGAAGCAGGGAAATGGCAACTGGCTCATCTGTGAACGTGACATTATTCCTACCATCATAAATTCAGATGATAAAATCTGACGCTGGACATGAGTCATCAAAAAAACCTGAGCATCCTGTTCTGCAAAGAAAAGTTCTGTCTGAAATTAATCCAAAATTTTTACTTTTTAATGTAAAAAGTTTGATATCTGTGAATTTTTATTATTAGGCACAGGTTCTGTCTCTGACTGGGCCAGAGGGGAGTTTCTCTTTTGAGGGTTTAAGACGTATTGTTGAGAAGAAATGAAGATATATCTGTCAGACAGCACAAATCAACTGTTTTTAAGAAATAATCAATATTAGTCAGGATGTGATTTCTCTCTTTTGTACTTTTAGATGGTTTAACTGTCTTTTAATCGATAAGTATCTTGTTCAACAGGAGAAATGCTGTGCACTTTGGACGTTTGTTTTTCTACTTTATGCTTGTAAATATATGTAGAAAGATATTTGTTGTTTCTGTAAAGTCCACAGTATAATTTTCACAGTCAGTGCAAATAAATCTCTAAATATTCTGAAGTTAATGAAGTAAACTGTGAGATCTGGGCAAGGTGAGTTTATTTTAGTGAGTTTAATATTTGTAATATTTTACTTCCATATTAAGTTTTATATCAGCTCATCTCATTTCTTCTTTTGGCTTCAGACTTTTCAAACAAGGAGAGAAATACTAAATAAATACTGACGCCTGCAGCAAATATGATTAAAATATTATAAAGACTACTTTTTCAAGTCTCTTGTTCATTTGGAGCTCTAAGCTCACAACAGACATTTTATTTTAAATTTTGTATGTGTTTTTTAACTTGTAACTGAACTTTTGCAGAATTTTCCGTAAACAATTAAATATTTTTATCTTTGTCCATTTGATTAGCAGAAATTCCAATAGGACTTTATTTGTAACAAACAAGACGTTTCGCTCATCATCCGATAAGCTTTCTCAATTGGAGACTGTGAGTCTCCAATTGAGAAAGCTTATCGGATGATGAGCGAAACGTCTTGTTTGTTACAAATAAAGTCCAGTTGTTCTGTATTGAACGCCTTTTTTGATTTTATCATGTCCTGGACGACTGAGAATCTACACCAGCGAAATTCCAATATGTTTAAAACTATTCCTAAATACAGTATTAATGTTTAATTAATTAATGTTGCTGTAAAATCAACATTTTTGACATCAGCATTAAAGTAAGAGATAAAATATTGGTCAATTACAGTAGTGATTATTTCAGTGATAATTATCTTTCTTTTTTTTCCACCTCACAGTTGTTACAGAGTATTTAAACCCAACCACAGGGTTGAACCTTCTCAATCTGAACTTTTGAAAGACATAGAAGAGAAACTTGGTGGTGTTTTCCGTGATCAAGCCACCATCTTTCTGCCTGCTTGCTGTTTAGTCCCTGAGCTAGTTTCCAGGCTGATTGGGCTCGCAGCGCAGCTCCACTGGAAGCTAATGAGCAGCTTAATCAAGACAATTGTTTTAAAGGTCATTTAATGAGCAGAGTGAAGCTCATATGTTAGCCTTTATCCCTCGGTGTGGGCTCGGGTGGCGAGCTGGGCCCACCTGCTGTCTCCGGTCAAAACATTGGCTGGTGTTAATGACCTGGCCGGCTGTAAGAATAAGTTACAGTCATCGTACACTAAGAGCAATAAACTGATGGAAAGTATCTATTAGACATCAGAACGTCCTGCACAAAACCAAAGAGAAATGTGTCTTACACTGTGAAAGGATGTGTTGTTGGGTTGTGGTTTTTTTTGTGTTTAGTTTTTTCAGTTTTCATTCCTTTTTCTATATTACAAAGTATTTTTCATTTTTAAATCGTTTCTTTTTTTGGTTACTGTCACTGTTTCATTATACAGGTAGTCCTCGTGTTACGACGGTCTCAAGTTATGATGTTTCGTGGTTACAATGCATCTGAAAAGCCTTATTTCAAGTTATGCAGTTTTACGTTGTAAACAAAATGCGGAATACGGCGGATGGACCGGTTTTACATCGTAAACGTAGCGGCGGAGGAATACTGCACTGTGAACGCAGTTTAACGTTGTAAACGGAATGCGGAATACGGCGGATGGACCGGTTTTACGACGTAAACGTCGTAAAGCAGCGGCGGAAAATATTGTACTCTACGCGGTGCAACGGCGGAGGAATACTGTACTGTGAACGCGGTTTTACTTCGTAAACGGAATACGGCGGATGGGCCGAGGAAAGCGTCACCAGCATCCCAGTAGGCCACTAACTCTTTTTGCCCTTCATTATGGCTCCCAAACATATGTTTTATTGATAATTATGTAGGGTACTGTGTTAGGATAGGCTAAGTGCTTGGTAATACAGTACTGTACATGTATATGGTGCAGTATGTACGTATATTCCGACTTACGTTGAAAATCGGTTTACGACGACGCGTAGGAACAGATCTACGTCGTAAGTCGAGGACTACCTGTATTCTAGATTCCTTAGTTGTTTACCATTGTTTCTCTCTGGGATCCCTGGTTTCAGCCCTTGGCTCACCTGTTCCTCATTTACTCATCAGCCCAGCTGCACTCACTCAGTAATCACCCGTCCCAGCGCACACACACACTTCCTGTGCTCTTCAGAAGGCCCCAGTACAGCTCTGTGTACAGCAGTACGCCGCTGTACACCATGCGTACGCAGAGGCACAAGTGTAGCCCCGCAGGGCATGTACGCGCAAAGCTCAAATTTTACGTCTGCGAGCACAAGCGCGTTGTCTCACAATAAACTGCCCAGCGCCGGACTGTTTAGTATGAGACACAAATGTATTAAATTTAGGGATGGGACCGATCCGATCCAGTATCTGTATCCGATACCAACATGTTTATGTTTATGTTTATGTTTATTAAATTTGTTCATTTTTTTTTACAAAAGAAACAATACAAGACAATCCCATAAATGACAATGTACAAAATATAAAAAATGAAAGGTAGCAGAAAGAAGAATAAATCTTATTATATCTGCCCCTTTTTTCCAACAATCAGATTAAACAATAATAATCTTCAACCAACAGTACAAAATGACTAACTCTTTCTAATTTTCTAACTAATACAATACACATTACGCTATTTCATATATTTTTTAACACATTCGTTTTGATCATTTTCTTAAATGTAAACATTGACTTGGCATTTTTAACTACATTCTCCAAGCCATTCCATAATCTAATTCCCTGGATTGAGGTAGAACGTCCCTTCAAACTAGTTCTGAATTGTGGTTTTACAAACATCTCTGTCCCCTTAAGATTATAACAACTTTGTCTTTTAACAAAATGCATTTGGATATTTAAAGGTAATGCATTATTTTGAGCCCTATACATAACTGATAAAATATTATAGTCTACCAAATCATGGAACTTCAATAACTTCAGTTGATAAAATAATGTACTTGATGGATGACGGTAATGTTTTCTAGTGATAATTCTTACAGCTCTTTTCTGTAATACAAAAATAGGCTTTGTGATTGTTTTACACGCATTCCCCCAAACATCAATACAATAGATTAAGTGTGGAACAATGATTGTGTTATACAACAAATACAGAGCTTTATCATTCAATAGGTCTCTGACTTTGTACAGTACTGCAATCGATTTAGCTATTTTTATTCTTACAGAATTTATGTGTTGTTTCCATGTCAGTTTGTCATCAATGATAACACCCAAAAACTTCACCTCACTCACTCTACAAATCTCAACATCCTCAATTTTGAGTGGAACATCAACAGTTTTCTTTTTATTACTGAATATCATGTAATTAGTTTTTTCTAGATTTAATGATAATTTATTTATTTTAAACCAAGTTTGTATCTTGACAAATTCTGTCTTTATCAATTCCAACATTTGTTCTATATCTTCACCTAAACAGAAAAATGTGGTATCATCAGCAAAAAGTACACATTTAAGGAGTCCTGACACATTTACCAAGTCATTCACATATAAAATAAATAGCTTTGGTCCAAGTACAGAGCCTTGGGGAACTCCACATGTGATATTACAGAGGTCAGATCTTACATCATTTA
This sequence comes from Garcialebias charrua, assembly GCA_038048925.1. Lineage (NCBI taxonomy): Eukaryota > Metazoa > Chordata > Actinopteri > Cyprinodontiformes > Rivulidae > Garcialebias > Garcialebias charrua. Next base: position 22,369 of record JBBPBX010019463.1, on the reverse strand, counting down.
TTTGTACAAATTGTTTCCTATCTTTCAAGTAGCTAGATACCCACTGTAATGCTGGTCCTCTAATACCATATTTGTTCAGTTTTTCAAGGAGAATGGTGTGATCAATAGTATCAAATGCTTTTTTTAAATCAACAAAAATACTGATACAATATTGTTTTTGATCGACAGCAGTAGTTATTTGTTCCATTAATTCCATGAGAGCCATTGATGTAGAGTTTTTTTTGCTCTAAACCCATACTGACTGTTGCTTAGAATATTTTGTTTATCTATAAATTGATCTAGTCTGTTTACAAATAGTTTTTCAAGAATTTTTGAAAACTGTGGTAACGACAGTGGCGGCTGGTGATTTTTTTTTTTTTATGGGGGGGCGCCATAAAAATTTTTTAAGCATGTGTAGAAGTATGCATAATTATGTTTGTATACTGTAAAGTAAGTTTGTTCATGTTTTTATTTGTATATATCAGGTGTATCCATTTGTATAAAACTATCATTAATAAAACATGGTTCATCTTCACCTTGTTTGAGGCATCAGTGTGAAAAGAGAATGGGAGTGTTCTGCTTCCACTTTTCAATTTTTGGACAACTTCTATCATATTCTGTTATAATTATTTTAGTAATACAAGTTCATAATGTAAATAGAATTGTGAGGGTCCAGACTTAAATAAGGACAAAGGTGTTCAAAAATCCACCAAATAATTCAATTTAATAGTTCCAAAAATAAACTAACAAAGAATAAAATTTCAATGAAAAATTAATCAAAAGATAATAACAAATTTGGGCCCAACTTAAACAGGTCAACTGAAGTCTAACAAGGAGGAATGATTCCAGATTAGATTTTAAATAACTGATTTATGGGGAAGAAAAATGATCTATTTGATTTGATTTGATGTTTATTCATTCATTTTAAAAGAACAATACAAGACAGTTTCATCAGATACAAGAATACAAGTAGGATAAAATGAAGGGAGCAGAAAGAAGATGAAATCGTATTTTATCTGCCCCTTATTTCACAGTTTGTTCAACCAATGGTTGAACAATCTATTCAGTTTTTATCTATTTTACTGTGATCCACCTGATGAGCTCCACCTATACTCAAGGCTGCAGTCAAGTCCTCCTCTTCGCTGGAGCATTGATGCCTACTCATGGTATTTATGCTTCTAGCCAGTTTGTGAGTACAGTACTTTGAGAGACACTTACCTTGTTTTTTGTTGTGTTTCCAGTCCTCGTTTCCATCTTGGTCCTGGGACCAGTTCACTGAGCTGGGGCCACCCACAGCATCGCCAACACACCCACAATGGATTCCACCGTGGAGAATCAGCCAGAAGATATGCACCACCCATGGCCTTATTAAAAAAAATATTGAAAGATTATTGAAAGACTATTCAGTACAGCAGGACAGATTCTCTCTCCCAAAAGAGACAGACTGGACAAAAAAAATATATAATTCTTCTGAACTTGAACAATAAATTCTTGCTGCAATATTAAAATGTGTCAGTTCATGGGACGTTAGGAGACAAGAGATGTTTCCAAATGACTCAACACTTGGGTCCAAGTTTTGCAAATGGTGTCAGGAAGTTAAAATATTGTTCACTATTGACCCATTACAAGGTTGACTAGACAGTATTTTAATCAGAGTTGATGACAAACTGGAGTTGAAGTGATCAATGTCTATTCCTTTGTTAGGTCTAATGCTCCTTTTTTCATCAGACAACTTTTACTTCAATGTTTTTACTGGTTTTATTTTGTGTTAAATAAAAAAATTCAGAGGTATAATCATTCCTCTTTCTTATTTTATTTAATGACATTTAACCTGCAGGTCATCCCTGAAATTCTGACGCACACAGAATCACAAGCCCAAGTGTGAACGGTGTCACACAATAAAAACATGCACTATCTGCAGCATTGTTCTTTAAACTGGAACAACACTTTTAAAGTATTACAGAAAATATACATACAGTACGCACACTTAATGATACTGTAGGCCATTGCGTTAGGTAATACATTCAGCAAGTACTTTTACTTTAATACTTTAAGTATTTTTAAAAGCAAATACTTATTTACTTTTACTTAAGTAAAAACATTAATGTGGTACTTCTACTTACACTAGAGTACATTTTTGTCTGTTTATTTGTACTTTTACTTAAGTACAGTGTTTGAGTACTTTCTCCTCCACCACTGCTTTTAACTAGCATTTTGATACTTTCAGCAAAAAAATTGCTACTTTTAGTGTTTTGCTACTCATCAATATTTTCCTCTTTTTGCTGAAGCTTAGCAGTTTAAGTATCTGTCTTTTAGCTACTGTCAGGAGATGTGGCAGAGTGAAGAAATATGTTTATAAAAAATGTTACATACTGAACCTTTAACACAGACACTCTGAGGAGTAAAACAGTTCATGACATGAGCTGAAGATGGACAGACAGGAGTCGTCTTCAGACATTCGGGTTTATAAGTTATAACTAGCAACTTTTATAATGTTGTACACGTACAGTACACCACAGATAAGCACAGCTAGTAGCTAGCTACTGTTGACTGACCGCAACACAACACACCACGTCACGCACACAGAGATCAGCTCAAACTTTGCTCATGTAGCGATTCATTAAACTCACTTAATATTACTTGCTTACCTGTGTAGAAAGGCACCATTAATAATTACTGCTGTTTCAACGTCGCTAGTTGCGTGTGATCAGCTCTGACTGTGTACAGAGATGGTCCCCCACTCCGGCCCCCCTCCTCGGCAGTCGAACCGGAAACACACGAACCGCAGCGATACACGAGACGAGTCCAAGCCTCCGGGCGACGGAAAATGCGACCTGTACAGTCCAATAGTTTTGGACAGATGGGACATAAACTGCGCATGCGCTTAGCGCTAGTTTATAATTAGATTCAATGGAAAAGCCGTTAGCGGCGCCCAGCGGGGAACCGGAAGTACGTCACAATCAGAAAACGTTTTTTGAAACAAACATCATTACTCATAAAATATTTATCCTACACAACTAAAAACATATATGCATACATTTCGAAATATTTTTATTTTATTATTTCATTTTTATAAAAAAAAAATTAAATCTTCAAATGGTGAAGAGCTGCAGGTTCCAGAGGGGCGGCGCCCCTAGTGCCCTCTAGTGGCGGCCGCCACTGGGTAACAAGGATATAGGTCTATAATTATTGAACACACATTTATCACCATTTTTAAAAAGAGGAACTACCTTAGCTACTTTCATATTATCTGGAAATATTCCTGTTGAAAATGATAAATTACATATGTATGTAAACGGCTCAATAACATGGCTCATTATGTCCTTTACAAACATCATATCCATGTCCACCCAGTCCCTTGATCTCTTGTCTGTAAGATTTTTTACTACATTCATTATTTCCTCTTTGTTAGTTCCATTTAGAAAAATACTATTTGCACAACCTTTAATTGAATGGATCACATTATTATCTGCTTTTGGTATTTTAGCTGCAAGGCTTGATCCAACATTCACAAAATATTGATTAAATCCATTTACAATTTCATTTTCATCATGAATTTCATCGTTGTCTTTTACAAAGTATTTTGAAATACCAGTTTTTGTTTTATGATTCTTCAGGACACTATTCATTACTCGCCATGTTGCTTTCATATCACCATTACTTTTATCTAATAATTTACTATAATATTCTTTCTTATGTTTCCTTATAATCCCTACTAATTTATTTTTATACTTTTTATATTTTTCTTCAGCGCTCTGACTTCGCAATTTCAAGAAACATGAATACAAATAATTCTTTTTTTACAAGCATTTCTCAACCCTTTTGTCATCCATGGTTGATCATGCACACAATTCTTTTCATACAGAGCCTCCAAGATATTCATAAACTCATCATATGCTCTGTTCACATCATCAACATACACATCACTCCAGTCTTGTTTATCCAGATCCTCTTTCAATTTTTCCAAAACTCTTTTTGACGTGTTTATGATCTTTTTCTTCGTTGTAACTGCTTTTGTGATGTTTTGATCATTTTTATAGATTGTGAAAACTGGTAAATGATCACTTAAGTCGGTCGTTAAGATACCACCTATCACGTCCCCATTTGTTATATTTGTGAAAATATTATCAATTATTGTGGCACTATGAGTTGTAATTCTTGTTGGCTTTGATATCAATGGATACATATTTAAACTGTACATTGAGTTTATAAATGTGCTTATGTTATTTGAATCTGTTTTATTTCCCATATCAATGTTAAAGTCTCCACACAAAAAAACATTTTTATTAAAACTCTTCTCCATTAGCTCCAAGATTTTATCCGTGAATATTTCTATATTTGCTCCTGGTGATCTATATACACAACTTATTATTATGTTTTTATCGTTTTTGTTTATTATTTCTATTGTTATCATTTCCATAATATTATCAACTATTATTGACATTTCACTATTTAATTTACATTTTATTTCATTATTGACAAATAGAGCGACTCCACCACCTCTTTTATTATTTCTGTTCATATGATATAATTCATACCCCTCGATGTGAATATTACTTGTGTTATCATCATTGAGCCATGTCTCTGACAGCGCTATTATCGTAAAAGTTCTATTTAACTGTTTTAAGTAATCTGTTATTTTGGATATGTTTGCATTTATACTTCTGCTATTAAAGTGAATAATAGAGAGAACTCCATTTGATATATTGATGTCATTAAACTGCTCTTCATTATAATATTCGCTATCTTTTATTACAGGAAAAAAATTTGCATCAATCACATTTTCAACATTATATATTTTAGGTTCTGAGTCTTCGTATGTTGTCATGTTCTAATGTATTTGTTCATTTCACTGTATATTTTATCCATTTTGAGTGTGAGTTGTTTCATTGATTTGTTCATCTCCTGAATTCATCCAGATCCTTCAGCTCTTTTATCATTTTAGGCTAAGACTCTTCCTTTGTTTTGATAAAGATGTATCCATTTCTTGTCCATGTTAATGCTATTTTGTTTTGTTTTTTTAACAACCTTGCTTCATGTGCAATGTTTCCATTTTATTTTTTTAGATGTTCATTTATGTAAACGTTTGTTCCCCGCAGATTATTTTTTTGCTTGCATAACATAGTTTTTTATATTCCTGCTAATGAACTTGACGACTACTGACGGCCCGAATTTTTGTGATTTACTGGGCAGGGTGTGACAGAACGAAATGTCCCCATAGCCTATGTCAATGTTCATGTCCTGAAAAAAAGTAACTACACAATCCTCCACAGTCTCTAGTTCTTCCTGAGGTGCATTCTCAGTTTGGTCATTGTTAGTAAGAGCTCTTTTATATGTCCGACACTTACTAACATCAAGTCTTGAGATCACCAAGTTGTCTTGCTTTGTGTATTGTTCTAAGTCATCTATATTTTGTTCCAGTTCAGCAATTTTATTGTTTTTGCTGACTATCAGTTCTTTCAGTTGTCTTATTTCACCAGACCGGCCTGGGAATCCATTTTTGCTGATCATTTTTCTATTTGTTCACCCATAAAGTTGAGTGAATTTTTAAAGTCTTGCATTTCTGTTTTAAAGTCTTGCATTTCTGTTGAGTGGTTTCCCTTCGAGTCTGGTGACTTTGGTCCTTTACCTCTTGTCATACTTACAGAGTTTGTAATCTAATGGTAGCAGGTCTCTGGTTTGTTTGCTGAACCACGTGGCCCTTCCACGAGGCTCACAGGCCTAACGATGGTGGCTGTGGCCTAGCAGTGTAGCACCCAGATCAGCAGTTATTAGATCAGAACTCACGGTCTCAGCAGCCTGCAGCAATCAGATCTGTTATCCGAAGAGGTTTGCTCATTAGCCCGGCTTAGACGGCGGTCCTCCGGTTCACGTACGGCGATTGGCCTCCTCCGGTCTCCGCAGCTCCAATGTTAGCCCAGTTAGCACAGCACGTAGCTCCAGGCGCAGCTCAGACGCCAGCCCAGCTCCAGGCGGCGGTCCTCCGGCTCTCGCACGATGCCCGGCCCAGCTCAAAGCTCCAGGCGGCGGTCCTCCGGTTCGCTCACGGCGCTCAGCCCAGCTCGAAGCTCCAGGCGGCGGTCCTCCGGTTCGCGTACGTGCTCGACTTCCTCCGGTTACAGTAGCTCGGATGCTAGCTCAGTTAGCACAGCACGTAGCTCCGATGCTAGCCTAGCTCGTAGCTCCCGACAACGGTACATCGGTACTTGCACAGCGCTCAGCCTCCTTCGGTCTGCACTCCGAGGTCTGCACACGATACCTGTCAATGGCTTTTCAGTCCGTGCGGCGTTCAGCCCTCTCTGGTCGCGGCGGCTTCAGGTCGGCAAGCCAGCTTAGCCTGTGGCTCGAGACGCAAGCTCACAGATCCGCGCTCAGCCCCCTCCAATCAAAGATTCAAAATCGGTCAGCCAGCTCAGCTCGTGGCTTCTGGTGGCGACTCTTCAGTTCGTCCGCGATGTTCAGTTTGTGCCAGATATATATATATATATTTCTTTGTTTTATGTTGCTTTCAGCTGGAGCTCAGCTCTCGCCCTGTTGCTCCAGCGATGACGTCACGTCAACATAATTTAAGTATCGGATATTGGATCCAACCTGCCGATATTTCCGATCCAGCTTCAAAGAGCACTTGTGTTCTATCACATTTTGTCACTGCTGTCTTACTCTTAACATTGTGTGAGTTAAAGCCAATGAAGACAATGTTGAACTTAACAACAGGAAACTCACAATCTGTAACAGCACACAAAGAGGCAAGTCTACCACACACATGTCCTTGTCACTCATGGTTCAGTTGGAAAAACTAAAAAACAGCTAAGCATGATGGGAAAGACAACACAGCCACTCCCCTTAACCACTAAGGAAGTGGATTTTGTTGTCTTTCCCATCATGCTTAGCTTTTTTTTTTAGTTTTTTCAGCCAAACCATGAGTGATAAAGACATGTGTGTGGTAGACTTGCATCTTGTGTGCTGTTACAGTTTGTGAGTAACCTGTTGTAAGGCTCAATGGGGTCTTCACTGGGTATATCTCACACAATGTTAAAATGAATAATCACAGTACAAAAATTTCACATACCTGAACAGTATCGGATCGGAAAGGTATCGGTCGATACCTAGTTCTTAAGTATCAGATTGGAAGTGAGAAATGTGGTTCCCTTATCAGTCTTGTCACTCGGTGCAACATATCACTAGGGGAAATTGTGCCCCACGCGGTTTACCTAAAGGAATACAGTCACGCCTTTACTGCAGGAGCGTCAGAGTTGCGCCAGAGTCTCCGCCCTCTGGGTACTTAAGCCGCTGACGCCCATCCATCTTTCTCTTATTGCCCTTCACCTCGCTTAAACCGGAATTCTCTCTCTTCGCGGGACTTCTCTGTTGCCTCATCGCTCGACCAGAGGTGAGCTTGCTCCCTACACAGAGCGTTAGGGATGGGAACCGAGAACCGGTTCTGTTAGAGAACCGGTTCTTAAAAGTCCAATTCCATGGAATTGTAGGATGCTTGTCTTAACGATTCAGCTTATCGGTTCTGCAGACTCCTGGTGGTGACGTGTTTAAGCGCTGACATCACAGACATGCGCCGCGCCCGAGTGGTGGTGGCGTGGTGGTGTCTAAATAAATATTTCTTAGCTGACTTCATAGCAGACGTCCTTCTGAGCTTAACGAAATGTTCAAATCAGCTGGATTTAAAAAAAAAAAAGTTCGCGGAATTTTAGGCAGGCGCCAGGCGGGTCAAACCGGACGCTTTCTTTCTTTAAATTTAGCTAAATAAACGCTTAAAAAATATATTTCTTAGCTGACTTAATAGTAGACGTACTCTTGAGTTTAACGAAATGTTCAAATAAGCTGGATTTAAAAAAAAGTTCGCTGATTTTTATGCAGGCGCCAGGCGGGTCAAACCGGACGCTTTGTTTCTTTAAATTTAGCTAAATAAACGCTTAAAAATATATTTCTTACCTCACTATAGCAGACGGGCTCCTGAGCTGAACCAAATGTGAAATCAGCTGGATTTAAAAATCCGCGGTGTGGTTTATGAGTGGTATCCACCTTATTTTCGTTTTCGCGGCACTACCCATAATTCATAGCGGAAGCCGGGAGTGTACTTCCGCCCGCGGTCCCGCGCTCTTGTTTACGTTTGTGGGGAAACATACTTGCTAGCGATTTATTTATTTATTTACACAAAAGTTTCCTTTACCTCACGTAAATGGAAGCTCATAAGAGGTGGATAATTCCAAGGATGTTTTAAGAAGCTGCGAAGATAAGACGTTAACTGCGAAGATAAGACGTTATCTGTGCTTCAGCTGTCACTGAGCAGTGACAGCTGAGGCACAGATAACATCTTATCTCACTGCTCACGGACAGGCTGACTGGACACACTGTGGAAGGTACATCACTTATATCAGAATATTTAGATCACAGCCAGACATTAATAGTCAGAGTTCAAGTCTGTGCTGTGAATGGAAGCATACATTTAATATAAAATTGGTTGAAAATGTCACAATTGAAATGTACAAAGTTGAAACACATGCTGTTTAATTAACAAGTTGATAAAGTAGTTATATATTTTCTGCAATATTCAAATACAAGATAATATGAAATATGTACATTGTTTTGAGAAAACCATGTGTTGCCATTTAAAGAAGAACCTGTTACATTGTGGTTGAATAAAACAAAAAAAGAAGTCATTTTTCAGTTGATCTCATACATACACTATTACATAAGCTTTTCAACAAAAACATTCATGGTGTATTATATACAAAAGAGAAACATAGAAATTATTTACTCCATATCTAAACATTTCTGTGTTAAGGTCCTCTCTCAGGTCGTAGAATCTTCAACCAGCAGACTCCCAGGACATGGATGGAAACTCGACTTCGTCCAGAAGTTTTGTGCAGTCGTACACACAGCAACAAACGAGTTAAAATCTTCTATAAATAAATCTGCTGTTCATTTACATTTGTTATTTTTGTTGTTATTTCAATAATTAAAATACACTGTTCAATAATGTGAAGTAGTTTCATTGTGATGTCACCCATACTACTCATTGTAATAAACATAAATAAAAACTAAAGGTCCTGATTGTTCTTAGGCCAGTGTTTTTATTCACATGTGCAAAGCAAAAAAACATTCATTTTGCTTATAAGTTTTGATCACCCAGGAGACTGACAAAGTTCAGAATAAAAGCTATAATTATACATTTAAAACAGTTGAAACTGAATACTGTACAATATGACAACTGTGGGTGGTGTTGTCTTAATGAAAATGAATTGGCACAGAATAAAGATCAAAACCAATTCAACAAGCAATGATGGAGACCAGCAAACTGAACAGATTTCTCTTCATGTGGAACTGTCCGATTTCAGCCAACTCCACAGGAATCCAAAGTGTAGATCTGAGACTGGACCCAGGTGTACGATCTGAGACTGGACCCAAGTGTACGATCTGAGACTGGACCCAGGTGTACAAACTTATCTCTGGATGGATCTCGTGGCTTCAATGTTCTGTAAAGTAGAAAAAGAAAACTTGTCTTGTCATAGACAGTGTGTACAGTACAGTATTAGTACTAAAATGAGTAAATAAAGCATTTACTTAATGTAGGATCTTATCTCTGGATGGATCTCGTGGCTTCAGTCTTCTGTAAAGTAGAAAAAGAAAACTTGTCTTGTGATAGACAGTGTGAACAGTACAGTACAGTATTTGTACTAAAATGAGTAAATAAAGCATTTACTTAATGTAGGATCTTATCCCTGGATGGATCTCGTGGCTTCAGTCTTCTGTAAAGTAGAAAAAGAAAACTTGTCTTGTCATAGACAGTGTGTACAGTACAGTATTAGTACTAAAATGAGTAAATAAAGCATTTACTTAATGTAGGATCTTATTTCTGGATGGATCTCGTGGCTTCAGTCTTCTGTAAAGTAGAAAAAGAAAACTTGTCTTGTGATAGACAGTGTGAACAGTACAGTACAGTATTTGTACTAAAATGAGTAAATAAAGCATTTACTTAATGTAGGATCTTATCCCTGGATGGATCTCGTGGCTTCAGTCTTCTGTAAAGTAGAAAAAGAAAACTTGTCTTGTCATAGACAGTGTGTACAGTACAGTATTAGTACTAAAATGAGTAAATAAAGCATTTACTTAATGTAGGATCTTATTTCTGGATGGATCTCGTGGCTTCAGTCTTCTGTAAAGTAGAAAAAGAAAACTTGTCTTGTGATAGACAGTGTGAACAGTACAGTACAGTATTTGTACTAAAATGAGTAAATAAAGCATTTACTTAATGTAGGATCTTATCCCTGGATGGATCTCGTGGCTTCAGTCTTCTGTAAAGTAGAAAAAGAAAACTTGTCTTGTCATAGACAGTGTGTACAGTACAGTATTAGTACTAAAATGAGTAAATAAAGCATTTACTTAATGTAGGATCTTATTTCTGGATGGATCTCGTGGCTTCAGTCTTCTGTAAAGTAGAAAAAGAAAACTTGTCTTGTGATAGACAGTGTGAACAGTACAGTACAGTATTTGTACTAAAATGAGTAAATAAAGCATTTACTTAATGTAGGATCTTATCCCTGGATGGATCTCGTGGCTTCAGTCTTCTGTAAAGTAGAAAAAGAAAACTTGTCTTGTCATAGACAGTGTGTACAGTACAGTATTAGTACTAAAATGAGTAAATAAAGCATTTACTTAATGTAGGATCTTATTTCTGGATGGATCTCGTGGCTTCAGTCTTCTGTAAAGTAGAAAAAGAAAACTTGTCTTGTGATAGACAGTGTGAACAGTACAGTACAGTATTTGTACTAAAATGAGTAAATAAAGCATTTACTTAATGTAGGATCTTATCCCTGGATGGATCTCGTGGCTTCAGTCTTCTGTAAAGTAGAAAAAGAAAACTTGTCTTGTCATAGACAGTGTGTACAGTACAGTATTAGTACTAAAATGAGTAAATAAAGCATTTACTTAATGTAGGATCTTATTTCTGGATGGATCTCGTGGCTTCAGTCTTCTGTAAAGTAGAAAAAGAAAACTTGTCTTGTGATAGACAGTGTGAACAGTACAGTACAGTATTTGTACTAAAATGAGTAAATAAAGCATTTACTTAATGTAGGATCTTATCCCTGGATGGATCTCGTGGCTTCAGTCTTCTGTAAAGTAGAAAAATAAAACTTGTCTTGTCATAGACAGTGTGTACAGTGCAGTATTAGTATTAAAATGAGTAAATAAAGCATTTACTTAACAGATCTGTCATTAAATAATATAAATAAATATAAATAATACTGTACAGTTATATTATTTAATGACAGATTTGTTAAGTAAATTCTTTATTTACTCACATTTTAGTACAAATGTAGCTTCATGTGCACTTTTCTCCTCTTTAATTTACATCATTATTTTAAATGTGCTTTAATAACTCTGGTTTAATGACGGGTCAGGTTTTGAGGCCTAGTCATTGTTGACACGGTCTGTCTTTGAAAAAAGATGTGTAAACTGTCTCAATCATATAACCAGCTAAATAACAGTTTAACTAAAATAACACAGCCAAAAAAAAAGTCCAGGCTCAAGAACCAGCACTTTGTTGTGAGTGTTACCGTCTGGAAGTTAGCCTTTAAAGTAGCTACATGCTAAGCTAACCACAGCATTATCACAGCAGTACAGACGCTAAATCATGAAAAAAACAAAAAAAAAAACAGCTACTAAACAGACGGTTATACTCCGATATTGTTCTGACATGGTTTCACAAAATGATTTATATAGAATATTTTGTTTACCGAACTAAAGTTGATCGGAGCGCGACGTCTTCGAGAGCAGGTCCGAGGCTGAGTCAGACAGAGGAAGGAGCAGCTGACAGCTCCTCCGATGGACGTAGATCCTTCACGTTTACAACAGCGCGTTGCTCAAACGTATACCTGGCTGTAACACCCTCTAACCCAGCAAGAAACAACCCCAAAAATTAAAAAAAACGAGAGAAAATAAACTGTTGTCCCGGCTTGTTTTTCACAGCCAACCACACACTACAGGACTTCCGGGTTCCGGCGGAAGTTTACCACCGGGAGGGGGCGGCACCGGACTGTCATGGCGGCCTACATGAGCTTTTGGCGAAAGAGGTGGATAAACTTCTGGAAGTGGTCCCTCTTCCTCTTCACTCTCTGAGTCCTCTGCTGGCTGCTGCCTACAGCGCCTCTAAAGCGGCCGAAACTGGTACTGCACCATTTTCGCCAAAAATGAAAAACGAAGAATCAGAGCGAAAAATGAGTCTAAAAATATGGGAAAAAATCCATAAATAAATTCTTTATGAACACAAATGGTTTACTATATTTTATTACCCAAATGAGAATTGATAACAGAATTGATAAGGAATCGAATCGATAAATGACATCGATAAAGGCATCGATATTGATAATTTCTTATCAATTCCCATCCCTACAGAGCGTACAGAGAATTATTCCTGCGTACTACTGGGCTAGCGAAAGCTAGTCCGGCACATTTTTTCTTAACCTCAAAGTTTTCTCTTCTCCTCTTTTCGCCGACTGCTTCACTCGACGGCACTAACTGCATCACACCGCTACCTCTGCTAATTCGTAACAAGGCTAGCCAGCGAAAGCGACGTGACGGAGAAGACGTCTCAAATAAGAAGAAAAAAGATCTTGGAAGGACTCGCTCGTCTTATCTCGGACATGCCTCCGGAGAAAGGAAAGTGAAAGACAAGACTCCCAAAAAAGACCAGCAGGACGGCAAGTCTGACCTCGCGCGCCTGCCCCTGCGGATATGTTTTTTTCCCTCTTAGTGACGGACACCCACGAGGCCTGTCCCGTCTGCTTGGGGATGTTGCACGCGAACATGGCGCTGGATGCACCCGAATCTTGCCCACACTGTAGCCAGATGCTGGAGGCGGTGAGGAGGCGCCGGGCGGACTTCGTCGCCAAGGCTATGGGGGCTGCTGTGGCACCAGCAGACCCGGACACTACTGAGCCTCTGACTCCCACGCCGGAGCTCGATAGCATGGCTTTGGACGACAGCACCCGAGTCGAATGGGACGACAGCCCAGATGTGCTGGCCCCCATGGTGGATTTAACTGTCGAGTTTGACACTAGAGGCATGATGAACGAGGACGAGATCTTGATTTATGCCTCAGGTGAATTTTCTGCGGACAACGCCGACATCGGGTACGGGGAACAGGGAGAAGACCTCTCCCGCACCCCGGTGCCTGTGCTTCCGGAGACGGACTTTTCCATCCCTGCTCTGTTTGACTTGTGTCACAGAGCAACGGACGCACTGCAGATCCCATGGCCAGAGCCTCCACCTCGTCAACAAGTCACGAGGTTGGCAGGGAATTGTTTTGATTCAAAACAGCAGGCCGCCACGAGGCAAAGGATGCCCGTCTTCCCGTACTTCCTCACAGAGCTGACTTGCACCTGGTCTCAACCCAGGGCTCCCATGCTGTTGCCCCTCTCGCAGTTTCTCAATGTGGACGGGATGGATGAAGTGGGAATAGCCAATGTACCTCAAATTGAGGACACGCTGGCGTCTCATCTGGCTCCCAAGTCATCCGGGACAAAACCAACTCTCCCCAGCAAGGCCTGTCGAGCCTCGGCTTCTCTGCTCGAGAAATGCTACAGAGCTCAGGGTCTCGCGGCGCGCGCGATGAACGCCTCCGCCATGATGCAGACGTACCTGGCTGAAAAACTGCAGGAGCTCCAGGTAACGTCAGACAAGCAAGCTGCCGCCGAGCTGCTGGATGAAGTCCGCAGGGCAACAGACTTTGTGTTCCGCATGATGGGGACGGCAGCTGTTGCACAGGGCAGAGGAATGGCTGAGGTGGTCATCGCAATATGCCATCTGTGGATGACCCTAACTGACCTCCCGGAGGGACAGAAAATTCCTTTTCTCCACCATTCGATAGAACCGACGGGACTTTTTGGAAAAGCGCTGGATCGAATTCAGACCAGGCTGGACCAGAGGCGCAAACAGGCTGAAGCTCTCCGGGTGGGCATCCCCAGGAGAACCTTCGCCCCCCCAAGGAGTCAGCTGGGAGCAGAGCACCGCAGCCTCGACACCACTCAGCCACACGTGCCCCACCGCAAAAGCGGCCCGCATACGAGGCCGAGCACCGGCAGAGACCATTGCTGGCTCGGACTGAACACACCTGGAGTAAGAACAGATTTGTTCCCCGCCAAGCGGACCGGTACAGAACTTCCTCGGCAAATCGGGACACCAAACAGAAGCGTGCCTGATGAACCAGGTCCGCTTCACAACTTTACATGATCACCCGCCCACGCGGTACGGGAAATGATCTTTTCATGTCCAGACTTTGATTGTAGCACGGTACAAAAGCTGGTGATTCTGTTTTAGACACAAATCATGTTCTTTCTGCTGCGAGTGACATAAAGTCAAATATGTCATTACACATAAGCACGAATAAAGCTCAAAAAACAGTCCCTCTCTGTCTTTTGACTCACAAAAAAACAAAAACAACAACAACAACAACAAACACAGTAACAGCAGCAGAACGGTCCCCTCTGTTCTTCCAGCCGACATAAAGGGCGGGGGCCATCTTCCCCCCCTCCCTCACGGCTCATGGGGTGTTAGCCTAATCAATAAACCCAAGCAGGGTGCCTCTGCTTTGCAACAGACAAGCACAGAGGCATCTGCGAGCAGACCTGTCACTCCTCACTGAGACAGGTGAGGGGGGTCACGTGCTCCAGCCCCCGCTCCGTTCTAAACCACGGGGCCGGCAATACACAAGTCAAACAAATCCATGACACGTCCGCACTCCAGGGGTGCGCGCCGACAGAATCTGATGACCCACCTTCCTGGCCACCTATTCATCGGACGCCAGTAAGGGACGAGGGTGCCACAGCAGAAGCCCGCAGGCCAACACCAGCATCACACGTTAACAAAGGCAGTTGTGATGAAACTGCAGCGTGTGTAAACACTCAGTGCAGAACAGAAATGGCACCAGGGCTAAATCAGACTCCTCTTTCCTTTAATCGAAGAGGGCTGAACTCTCTGTCACCAACCAATTTAAAGTTTGCTCAACACAAAAGACCATCTCCACATTCTCATGCTGAAGCTGTCCCCTTGTTTTCAATGGGCGACACGTCATGCTCAAACAGTGATCTTGCAGCGCGTGACCGCGCTCACTGTGCTGACATAAACAGGAAACGGACTGGAGTCAGGAGATCTGCTTGTTTACAAAATGTGCAACTACCCCGACCCATGACCCCCAATAAAAAGAGGAAAAACGGACATTCTGCTCAGCTTTTGTCTAATAATGACAGCAGATTGCCTCTGCCTCCAAACACTCTCGGTCAGAGTAATATGGAGGTACATCTGCGGGAAGGTCCTCTTCCTAACTTGGTTGACCTTCAAAGGACCATAGAAATCAGGGTTTTTGAGGGAGAGCTAGTTCCAACACCTGTTCCTCCCCAGGAGCCTTCTGCGTAACTAGAAGGAACAGTTTTGCCAATCAGGCTGAGAACTGTGACTAATTTTAGCTTGGTGGCGGAGAAGAATAAACTGATGGCCTCAGGCCTGCTAGAGAACGTGGTAAAACCGTTCAAAACGCACGTGCTGTGTCAACACAGTCTCTCTATGCCAGGAAATGGCATATTTTTGAAGCTTGGTGCACAGAAAGAAATATTATTTCTTATTCATGTGACTTGACCCAGTTCCTCACCTTTCTTCAGGACTTATTGGAGAAAGGTTGCTCTTTCTCAACGATTAAGGTGTTCCTATCTGCAATTTCAGCTTGTCACGAGGGCTGGGGGAGCAGGACGCCTGGCGCGCATCCGCTCATAATAAGATTTATGAAGGGCGTGCTAAGGAGGAGGCCTCCCAGTAGGATTTTGACCCCTGGATGGGATCTTAGTATGGTCTTGGGGGCTCTCTGTAGCCGTTTACGCATTGGCCAGCCCTCAATGGCCCGGGGCTCCCCTGGGTGGCTCTGGGCCACCCGCGTTCATTACGCATTTGCCGCAGAGCCGCCTTGAAGTGGGTGGGCAGTTCTCTGGAAGTGGGTGGGGTGCTCTCTTCACGTGGGTGGAGTGTTCGTGTTTTAAGAGAGGAGACTCGGCAAAAAAAAAATTGTTAGCTGGATATATATATATTAGTGTTTCTGCGTTTAATTTTTGTTAATAACTGATCACAAATCAGCTTATGTTACAACGTAAATAACACGAAGCGCACACCCATTTCCGCCTTTCAGCGCGACCTGAATGTCATTAAACAATAACTAATATTGTCTAACTGTTGCGCGCAGCCAGGGTTTTAAAATATAACGAATAATCTCTAACTTTTACGTGCAGCTAAAATGTCAGGAGGAGTGATTCCTATATGGGGAAGTTGGACACCTGAAAATTCAGTCCGCCCGAATAGCTCAACGAGTTAATGCATTGTCGTTTTGACCGGGAGAAGTGGGTTCGCTTCCCGCCTGGGACAAAGTTATTTTACTTTTTTTTTCTTTATTCACATTTTCTTTTAAATAAAAAGGAGTTTGTTTGGTTAACAAACTCCTTTTTATTTACTCCAATAAAAAAATAAAAAAATAAAAAACTTTGTCCCAGGCGGGAAGCGAACCCACTTCTCCCGGTCAAAACGACAATGCATTAACTCGTTGAGCTATTCGGACGGACTGAATTTTCAGGTGTCCAACTTCCCCATATAGGAATCACTCCTCTTGACATTTTAGCTGCACGTAAAAGTTAGAGATTATTCGTTATATTTTAAAACCCTGGCTGCGCGCAACAGTTAGACAATATTAGTTATTGTTTAATGACATTCAGGTCGCGCTGAAAGGCGGAAAGGGGTGTGCGCTTCGTGTTATTTACGTTGTAACATAAGCTGATTTGTGATCAGTTATTAACAAAAATTTAACTCAGAAACACTAATTCAGCTAACAATTGTTTTAGGGGTTTCTCGTTTCTGTAGTTAAATTTGAATGAAATTCAACCCTCGCGCTGAGGTTGTTTGAATGAGTCCCGCCCCTGCTGCAAACAACGAATCAAATGAGAGCAGTACATGACGTGAAACTAGCTCTGTCGGGCTCGGCCCGATAAGAACCACGGTGAAGATGGTTCCAGAACAAGGGTGGATCCCGGGCGGAAAAGGTAAATGCGAAGACGCCGAACCCGGGTTAGAAGCTGGGAGAGCCGGGGAGGGCCGGCCAATGCGTAAACGGCTTGTGATCCCCCATTCGAACCACTGAGCGACATTAAGATAGATTTATTATCTTATAAGACCGCTCTTCTCCTGGCTCTTTGCTCGACGAAACGTGTGGGTGACCTACACGCTTTGTCCGTACATCCATTGTGTACCAGGTTCGCCCCTGACGGGTCAAAGGTAACCCTAAGGCCTAATCCTGCATATATGCCCAAGGTTTTGACTTTAAAGCCCAGAAGTCTGGACTTTGAACTCTCTTCTTTTCCACCTGCTCCTATCCTCACTCAGGAACAGGAAAGGCTGAAGGCTCTCTGCCCCGTGAGAGTTTTAAGCACTTACATGCAGAGAACAGCCGAATGGAGAAAAACAAATCAACTGTTTGTGTGCTTTGCTGCACCAGCTACGGGAAAGGCCCTATCAAAGCAGCGCCTCTCACACTGGGTGACTGAGGCCATTAAAAGGGCGTACAGTAGCAAAGGTCAACAGGTGCCCTCTGGAGTGCGTGCCCACTCTACTTGGAGCTTGGCCACCTCGTGGTCACTGTTCAAGGGTGTACCAGTTGCAGACATTTGCGCTGTTGCGAACTGGAGCTCAATGAACACTTTTGCAAAGCATTACAGTTTGGATGTTACTGCGTGTGATGTCACTCAGGCTGTCCTTTCTAACACACAGTAGAAAGCGACCTTGAGATGCCTATTGAATAAAGGCGGACGTTCACACTAGAATGCATTTTACTGAGCATTTCAAGGGCTCCGGTGCTCCGATGGTGGGGGAGGATGCAAGGGCTCCGGTGCTCCGATGGTGGGGGAGGATGCCGGTGCTCCGATGGTGGGGGAGGATGCCGGTGCTCCGATGGTGGGGGAGGATGCCGGTCAGACCTGGCAGACCCAAACGTATTGTGAGGGTCTGCTGGGAACGTCTGGCAGAGTCTCCCGTAAGACGGAGCTTTAACTCCCACCTCCGGGAGAGCTTTGAACACGTTCCGAGGGAGGCGGGGGACATTGAGCCCGAGTGGGCCATGTTTCGCGCCTCTATTGTCGAGGCAGCTTATCGGAGTTGTGGCCGCAAGGTTGTTGGTGCCTGTCGTGGTGGCAACCCTCGAACCCGGTGGTGGACACCGGCGGTGAGGGATGCTGTCAAGCTGAAGAAGGAGTCCTATTGGGCCTTTTTGGCCTGTGGGACCCCGGAAGCAGCAGATAGGTACCGGCAGTCCAAGCGGCATGCGGCTCGGGTGGTTGCTGAGGCAAAAACTCGGGCGTGGGAGGAGTTCGGAGAGGCCATGGAGAATGACTTCCGTACGGCTTCGAGGCGATTCTGGTCCACCATCCGGCGTCTCAGGGGGGGAAAGCGGTACGCGACCAACACCATTTATGGTGGGGATGGCGTGCTGTTGACCTCAACTCGGGATGTTGTGAGTCGGTGGGCGGAATACTTCGAAGACCTCCTCAATCCTACTGGCACGTCTTCCACTGAGGAAGCGGAGCCTGGGGACTTTGGATCGGGCTCTCCAATCTCTGGTGCTGAGGTCGCCGAGGTGGTTAAAAAGCTCCGCGGTGGCAAGGCTCCGGGGGTGGATGAGATTCGTCCTGAGTTCCTTAGGGCTCTGGATGTTGTGGGGTTGTGTTGGCTTACGCGACTCTGCAATATCGCGTGGACATCGGGGGCAGTTCCCTTGGATTGGCAGACTGGGGTGGTGGTTCCCCTATTCAAAAAGGGGGACCGTAGGGTGTGTTCCAACTATAGAGGGATCACACTCTTAAGCCTCCCTGGTAAGGTCTATTCAGGGGTTCTGGAGAGGAGGGTCCGTCGGATAGTCGAACCTCGGATTCAGGAGGAGCAGTGTGGTTTTCGTCCTGGTCGTGGAACACTAGACCAGCTCTACACCCTCAACAGGGTCCTGGAGGGTGCGTGGGAGTTTGCCCAACCAGTTTACATGTGCTTTGTAGACTTGGAAAAGGCATTCGACCGCGTCCCTCGGGGGGTTCTGTGGCGGGTACTCCGGGAGTATGGGGTACCAGGCCCATTGATATGGGCTGTTAGGTCCCTGTACGACCGGTGTCAGAGCTTGGTCCGCATTGCCGGCAGTAAGTCAGGCTCGTTTCCGGTGAGAGTTGGACTCCGCCAAGGTTGCCCTTTGTCACCGATTCTGTTTATAACTTTTATGGACAGAATTTCTAGGCGCAGCCAAGGTGTTGAGAGGATCCGTTTTGGTGGCCTTAGAATCGCTTCTCTGTTTTTTGCAGATGATGTGGTCCTATTGGCTTCATCAGCTCGTGATCTACAGCTTTCGCTGGAGCGGTTTGCAGCTGAATGTGATGCGGCCGGGATGAGGATCAGTTCCTCCAAATCCGAGGCCATGGTCTTGAGCCGGAAAAGGGTAGCGTGCCCTCTCCGGGTCGGGGAGGAGGTCCTTACCCAAGTGGAGGAGTTTAAGTATCTCGGGATCTTGTTCACGAATGAGGGAAAACTGGAGCGTGAGATCGATAGGCGGATAGGTGCAGCGTCCGCAGTGAAGCGGGCGCTGTACCGGTCTGTCGTGGTGAAGAGAGAGCTGAGTCAAAAGGCAAAGCTCTCAATTTACCGATCGATCTACGTTCCCACCCTCATCTATGGTCATGAGCTTTGGGTTATGACCGAAAGAACAAGATCTCGGATACAAGCGGCTGAAATGAGTTTTCTCCGCAGGGTGGCTGGACTCTCCCTTAGAGATAGGGTGAGAAGCTCAGTCATCCGGGAGGGACTCGGAGTAGAGCCGCTGCTTCTCCACATCGAGAGGAGCCAGTTGAGGTGGCTCGGGCATCTGGTTAGGATGCCTCCTGGACGCCTCCCTGGTGAGGTGTTCCGGGCATGTCCCACCGGGAGGAGACCCAGAGGAAGACCCAGGATACGCTGGAGGGACTATGTTTCTCGGCTGGCCTGGGAACGCCTTGGGATTCCCCCAGAGGAGCTGCTCCAAGTGGCTGGGGAGAGGGAAGTCTGGGCCTCCCTACTTAGGTTGCTACCCCCGCGACCCGACCCCGGATAAGCGAAAGAAAATGGATGGATGGATGGATTTCAAGGGCGTGAATGAATTACGTTCCCATAGTGATATGTTGCACCGAGTGACAAGACTGATAAGGGAACTGAAAGTTATGCACCATAACTCATGTTCCCTGAAGGAAAGGAACGAGGTGCAACATACCTGGCCCTTTCAATCTGAAAGTTCGGTGAAGTGCATTTTGGAGAAAGATGGATGGGTGTCAGCGGCTTAAGTACCCAGAGGGCGGGGCCTCTGGCGCGACGCTGACGCTCCTGCCGTAAAGGCGTGATTGTATTCCTTCAGGTAAACCGCGCGGGGCACAATTTCCCATAGTGATATGTTGCACCTCGTTCCCTTCCTTCAGGGAACATGAGTTATGGTGCATAACTTTCAGATCGGTGCATCCCTAATTAAATTCCCCTTCTTCATCCTTGATCTGGACTTTTCTTCTTTTTTTTTTTTGCCAAAAGTCAAGTGATCACTTCCTCCTCCGCTGACTCCATGACTGAAATGATGAGAAATGAACGAATTTGTCACAAGCGAACTAAACTCATGTCCAACGTGGCTGCGCGAGGTTCTAAATATTTCCTGGTGGGCTGTGGGCTGCAGGACCAGCGCTCCCTGTTTTTATTTTTATTTTTAGAACTTTTTATTAACATATAAACACAGAACACCGCAGCGGCTGCAGCCAGAGCCAGCTGCCAGCTCGTGCTTTTTTTTCCCCCACCGACCTGTCAATCAATTCAGTAGGCGTGTCAGCAAATGACCAATCAGCAACCTCAATTTGTCCCGTAGATAAACGCTCCACCCTGCTTCTGCTCAAATGACGTCAAGAATTTGGAGCGAAAACGCTGGAGCCTCACGCAGAGCTATACTGTGAACTGCCTGCGCACAGCACGCGCGCGTTGAGCGGCGTTCGGCAAAACACAGAGCTATACCGGGGCCTTCACTCTGTGTGAAATCCTGCTGTTTGTGCTCTGCAGGCTCATGGTGCATTCAGACCGAACAGCTTTTCAGCAGCAGGAGCGTCCAGTTTACATGCTAAGTCAATGGGGGACGCGCTTCCAGCCACGTCTTGGCGTCGGGCGTCACCTCGCGTGCGTGTTGAGCGTGCTGGAAAGCGTTTTCCGTGCACGTGAACCGGCTTCAGCCTCCAAACCTCGCATTCAACATGCTGAAGATTTCGCCGTTCAAACTTTCAGACGCCGCTCAACTCTCCCTGATTGGTTGGTGTGTCAACCAATCAGGGAGAGTCGGGTGGAGAAGAGAGGGGGAGAAGAGAGGAGGAGAAGAGACGGGGAGAGTCCCTATGTGACGCGGAAACGAGGGTGCGCGCGCACTATGTGACGTATTGTTTGTGGGACACAGAAAAGACCCGCGAGGTCGTGTACTATGGAAGAGAAACTCATTGTAGCTGTGTGTTCGCGACAAGTCCTTCACGACCAGTCAAGTCTGCTCCACAGAGACGGAAATAAAAAGCTCCTCGCCTGGCGGAGTGCGCAGGACTCTGTATACCGGTAAGCTCCTCCCACACACCCAGCAGCTGTTTCACGTTCTGGCGTTCAGGTCCAAGTAGGTCTGGACACCAAGTGCGTCCACTTGCGTGCGTGACGAGCTTTTTGGAGGTTGAAACGCTGTTTGGTCTGAATGCATCATTAGAGCTAAACTCCTAACTGATCTCTTGTTGACATTTTTACAGTTACTAGTGTGCGTGCATGAAATCACGCACCCCAACCCAAATGCTTTCATGGCTGTTTCTGGTGTAACAGGCCATAGTATACCCCGAGTCCAGGCTATAGCCAAGGTTAAAGGGGCCTAGGCTAGATTATACCTTGGCCTAGGTCATTTTATATTCCAGAGTTGGCCTAGGCCTATTCATACCACTCAGGCCAGATTTTGTGTATATATGGGCATTTAGATTGCTATAGTCTGGTCTAGGCCAAACTATACCTGGGTTTAATTTGGGCAGGGGTTAACTTGGTCTGTTACACTGTTCAGTAATCACCCTTACTTGTACTTACAATACACTGTATTCACGTTTGGTGCTCAACTCTTGTCCTTTAGTCCTTTACACCTGCATTTATATTTACTTTTATATACAAACATAATAATAAACTCAGTTTTATTTGTGTCATTAACTGTTGTCAAAGTTAAAGTCTTCTGGGTGTCGAGGCGACTGCAGAACAGCTGAAACAGATGTGAACACATGTTTGGACTCGGCCTGAATCC
>JBBPBX010019462.1:13595-44434 GCA_038048925.1 Garcialebias charrua | reverse complement strand
CCACAGGCCAAAAAGGCCCAATAGGACTCCTTCTTCAGCTTGACAGCATCCCTCACCGCCGGTGTCCACCACCGGGTTCGAGGGTTGCCACCACGACAGGCACCAACAACCTTGCGGCCACAACTCCGATAAGCTGCCTCGACAATAGAGGCGCGAAACATGGCCCACTCGGGCTCAATGTCCCCCGCCTCCCTCGGAACGTGTTCAAAGCTCTCCCGGAGGTGGGAGTTAAAGCTCCGTCTTACGGGAGACTCTGCCAGACGTTCCCAGCAGACCCTCACAATACGTTTGGGTCTGCCAGGTCTGACCGGCATCCTCCCCCACCATCGGAGCCAACTCACCACCAGGTAGTGGTCAGTTGACAGCTCCGCCCCTCTCTTCACCCGAGTGTCCAGGACATGCGGCCGCAGATCAGATGAGACGACAACAAAGTCGATCATTGAACTACGACCTAGGGTGTCCTGGTGCCAAGAGCACATATGGACACCCTTATGCCTGAACATGGTGTTCGTTATGGACAATCCATGACGAGCACAGAAGTCCAACAACAGAACACCACTCGGGTTCAGATCAGGGGGGCCGTTCCTCCCAACCACACCCCTCCAGGTCTCACTGTCATTGCCCACGTGAGCGTTGAAGTCCCCCAGCAGAACAAGGGAGTCCCCAGGAGGCGCACCCTCCAATACCCCCTCCAAGGACTCCAAAAAGGGTGGGTAATCTGCGCTGCCGTTCGGCGCATAGGCACAAACAACAGTCAGAGCCCGTCCCCCCACACGTAGGCGAAGGGAGGCTACCCTCTCGTTCACCGGGGTGAACCCCAACGTACAGGCACCAAGATGGGGGGCAACAAGTATGCCCACTCCTGCTCGGCGCCTCTCACCAGGGGCAACTCCAGAGTGGAAGAGTGTCCAACCCCTCTCAAGGAAACTGGTTCCAGAGCCAGAGCCATGCGTTGAGGTGAGTCCGACTATTTCTAGCCGGAACCTCTCAACCTCACACACTAGCTCAGGCTCCTTCCCCACCAGAGAGGTGACATTCCATGTCCCAATGGCCAGCTTCTGTAGCCGAGGATCAGACCGCCAGGGTCCCCGCCCTCGGCCACCACCCATTCCACAATGCACCCGATATCAGGAGTGAAAAAGGACGTTCTGTTTTTTATTTTAAACAATTTTTTGTATTTAAAATAAACTGGAGTGTTTGTGTGTGCTCAGCATAACATTAAAGATGTTACTCTAAATAAAAATCAAAGATTTTTTATCAATTTGATGTCCTGTGACATGTTCAAATCTGTTCTGCTATCTTTGATTTTTGTGAAAACCAAGACAAAAGATGCTTCTTGAATGTTATTTTGAATCCCTTCAGTATTTAAAATAAGCCAAAATGTTTGTCTGTACCTCTGTTATTCTAAATTTTTTATTTAAAATAAACAGGAGTTTTTTTTATTTGTGTACAGAACAATTTTAAAGGTGGTATTTCACCATAAAAATGCTGACTTTTTATGATGTTTTAAGATAACTCATCCGTTAACGTCTTTTAACCAATAGGTGGCAGTCAAGAATTAAACTTAACACGAGGTGACCTTTTCTTTCTACTTCCGGCTGCTAGAGGCGGCGTGGTTGACTCCCGTTAGCTTAGCCTTTTGCTTAGCCATTAGCTTGCGAGTAGTACCTAACGATTCGGTCAAAAATCAACCTTTTAGAATTAGTTTCTAGTCTGTCCGTGATAATCGCTCGAACCACATTCTTGTCAGAGACAAATTTATGTTGTCAGACAGTTTAGATGGCTTCAAATGAGTTTTTGAAATTTTAGTGAAATCTCCGTTCGTCTTGTGTGGGGGTCACGTGGTCTGATGACAGAGCGGGGCGGGCCGACGCAGCAGCGTCCGTAGAGCGTCACCAGCTTCCAGCGAGGCGGAGCTCGCTACACAGATACGTGACGTCAACCAATCAATCACAGCGCTTATAGTTAGTTTCCCAAGCATTCATGGTTAATGTAGTCTTATTACCTTCGACCAATGCAGTGCCAGAAATGACGACAAAAGTGGGCTGGTCGCAACGGCGTGCTTCCCCCACTTCAGCGAATCAGCACTCGCTTTACAGACACGAGAGTGATTGACAGATCACAGCTCTCGTTTCATCCAATCACAGCTCATGAACAAACGTGTATGACACGTAGCCTTTCATGTTACCTTAGCACACAGAACGCAACTTTATAGCCTCTTACACAACTCAAACGCTTCAAAATTAACTTTCCAAAATTCTGAAACGTGGAAAACACATTTAGATAGGCTAACTCATGGTACATCCAGACCAAACGCGATTTCAACGGCAAAAAAGCTCAACACGCACGCAAGTGGACGCACTTTGTGTCCAGACCAAAAAGCCAGAAGCGAAACTACCCAGAAAACTGCTGCGCAGGGTTGCCAGATAAAAATTAATTAATCATCTAGTACTGTTGCTTATTTTTTATTTTTTTTAACCCAAACTGTCATATTTGCTGCGTGAGGGTCTGATAAGATTAATAATGTGTTGAGTTTAGTGAACATTTGCACTGAAAAGGGGTAAAAATAAATAAATAAAAAAATAAAATTCATGTTTATCTGGCAACCCTGCTGCTGCGGGGGTGTGGGGGAGGAGCTTACCGGTGTACCGAGTCGTCAATGCACTCCGCGAGGTGAGGAGCTCTTTATTTCTGTCTCTGTGGAGCAGACTTGACTGGTTGTGAAGGAATTGTCGCGAACACACAGCTACAATGAGTTTCTCTTCCATATTCCATGACTCCGCGGGTTTTTTCTGTGTTCCACAAACAATACGTCACATGCGCAATGGTTTCCGCGTCACTGGTTTCCGCGTCACATAGGGACTCTCCCCCTGACCCCCTCTCTTCTCCCCCGACTCTCCCTGATTGGTTGACACACCAACCAATCGGGTAGAGTTTGAGCGGCGTTTGAAAGTTGAACGGCGAAATCTTCAGCATGTTGGAGGCGTGCTTTGGAGGTTGACGCGGGTTCACGTGCACGGAAATCGCTCTCCAGCACGCTCAACACGCACGCGACGTGACGCAAGACGCCAGGAGGCTGCTGGAGGTGCGTCCACCATAGACTTTGCATGTAAACTGGACGTTCCTGCAGTAGAAAACGCATTCGGTCTGGATTCACCATTAGCTACACACAGTAACCCAGCCTTTCAACTGTTTAAAACAAACACGGACTCTCTCTGAGCCACTACTTCAAGGTCGGTTCCGGTCCACTTTTTAATTGAGCAGAAGCTCGGGTCTGAACAGAACCCAGCATTTCAACAGTAATACGCTTCTTTTGACCTAAAATTTAAAAACACCACACATAATTATTGAGTATGAACTTTCTTGTCTTGTGGAGGTTAATAATAGTTTCTCAAAATGACTCTGGTGGTCATTTTGCGATGAGCTCGCCTCAGCATGTGGACACATAATCTGGACCGGGTCTTTATCAGAACCACTAGACACTTCCCGCACAACCTGACAACTCCCCACAAAACTACTTATAACGTTGAAAGAGTTGAAAAAATAACAATTTCAGCTTCAAATGTTAGTACAAGCACTTCTGCTAAGACTCGAAAACTCTCCAGCCCAAAAAAAATATTATCTTCAGAGTTAAAAGTGGATTCTAATATGCAAGCATGATGTTATAGCTCATGAGAGATCACAGATTCAGGAATAATCCTTTAGAAAACTCGTACAGGACCACCAGATATAGGATATATAAGCACGTACGGCCACCAGATATAGGATATATGAGGGAAGTCAATATTAAACTGACACCCTCTACCTTAATTATTTACTCATTCAGATTGAATAGTAACTTACGGATTATTTTCTTTTTCAGTTTACCCAATATTTCTGTGATCTTTATGATGGACAAATAAACCATAAAGCCATTAAGTGACGATGGAAACGTTGACTTTAGTTTGGTATGCCAGGAGACACTACCTTTTATTTAAAATAAATCAACTAAAATTAACACCATTACACTTGATTGACATGATTTCACTTTCTTACAATTTAACATGCATCAGTACACTTAAATGTAACACAAAAGACATAAATACAGGATGTCAATATACTAAGTCTGTGGCTCTTAGCTTAAAATGTAGTTACCAACTTAAATTGAGAGGGAAAAGGAAATAGGATAAGAGATGGAGAGATGATTTAAGAGTCTAATTAATTGTCTTGGGTATGTTACCAGAAATGACACTTCCCCTCAGACTTTTGCTGAATCCCAGGTACGTTTGTAAACGCTGACTCATTACCTTTAAGACGACTAGTCTGGTAAAGAGATGGCCCAGCCTTTCAGGCGTACAGAATCTTTGCAGGTCCCGCACGTCCAAACCGGTTCTCGTTTACTTTTCCAACGTCTCCTGGTTTTCCGCGTCAATCATCATAAAATGCGTCAGCTCCTGGTTGACTTCAAGACAAGACGTTTCTCAAAGAAAGTTCATTAAGAACTTGGAGCCTTTTAGCTCTATTAAATTTATGGAGGCATCATTTTTGGTTGAATAAACCAGTCTTTGACTTATTGACTCAGTTTATCTAGCCATGAGAGATAGAGAGCTGTCAGATCTCTGTCCATTCCAAACTCTGCACGTTCACACTCGGTCGTTCACAGAAGCAAATGTTTTTTCTAAAAGTGTTGAGATTAGAACACAGTTTCCTCATTGGTCCGTGGACCAAGCGAGGAGAGTTAGAGACACGTCAAAGAATTCACTTTCACGTTATCAGAATTCAAGGTGAGATTCAGGAGCAGAAAGAAATGTTTAGAGGAGGCAGAGAGTGCTGGAGTCATTCTCATGAAAACAACGGATTAACTGTCTTCTCCATTTCTAAACAAAACGGCCGGGCCTCTCTGACCTGGGCCTTCAACTTTCACACAGTTTGTGGACACCATCGTTAGTGCAGAAGTGACACAGTAATGTTTCACATTACAGAATAACACAGCATAATAGCACATATCATGAAAATGACAAAATGTTATTCTTTTTATTACATTAGAATAAAATTAAAGAAGCCAATAGTCTCTGGGTGAGTGACTATATATGTTCTCAGATTACAACCAATGGAATAAATTGTAGTAAACGTCTGTTCACTGAGAGGTCAGCAAAGATCACCACTGGAACAGTTCAAAAAAGACGTATCATAGTGGACACTGTCATGCCCACTACAGTTATAATAAATAACATCAGTTACAATAATTAACAACAGTCATAATAAATAACAACGGTCATAATAAATAACAACAGTTAAAACAAATAACAACAGTCATAATGAATAACAACAGTTATAATAAATAACAACAGTTATAATAAATAACAACAGTCATAATAAATAACAACAGTTATAATGAATAACATCAGTTACAATAAATAACAACAGTCATAATAAATAACAACAGTCATAATAAATAACAACAGTCATAATAAATAACAACAGTTATAATAAATAACAACAGTTATAATAAATAACAACAGTTATAATAAATGTCAGAGAGCAGAGTGTTTTGTGCTGCTCATCCTTTTTCAACATCTATGAGCAAAACTCATACAATCCAGGGTCCAAACAGATGTTAGTGTGTTCACCAGTTTGGACCTAACTGTGATCATGCAGACACTGCATGCACGATGAATGCAGCTGACCCCTGTGTCAGGGTTGCCAGATAAATTTAAAATGTCTTATTTACCCCTCCTTTTCTGTGCACATGTTCAACAAACAGCACACAACTCATCTTAGAATAGCTTTACTCAGCACATATGACAGTTTAGGTGAAAATACTTTCATTTTAAATCAACAGTACTATAGTTCATAATTTCTTACCTGTCAACTCGACTGACATGGAAACTGGCGTTGTTCAAGTAAACCCGCTCATTTTTTGTTTATTAACCACAATTAACATGGAAAAAACTAACATTTCCAGAAGTTGTTCTCGCGTAAACGGGGCCTTATCGTAGGTAGATCACTTTGACTTGGACATTTTAAATGTAGCTTGCATGCTGAAAAACTCTGGGCACCCCTGTTTTCAATCATCACCAACTTTTACCTGCCCAGGAACCAGGTGTCTTGTCAAAAGGTTTCTACTTTAGACCACAAGATGGTCCTTATACCTCCTGACTGAAAGTACCCCCAGAAAATCTGCAGCTGTCAAGATGTAAAGATTCACATTGTTTTAGCGTCCTGATAGGACTTGAGATGTTCATTATGATTTTCAGAGTATGTTTTAACTACACCAGTGGACACATGTTATAAAGTAATGTAACGATTCTTCTTACAAGACATTTGAATACAGTACAGTAGTTAGTGTGATGTAGACACAGCAGAACTGGATGTAGGATAATTCGTTTGCCCCCCTCCCAAAATCAACATGATTTCACAGCATTCAAACAAACAGAGTAATTAATTTTACACTGGTTTCTCAGCGTGCAGCTGATGTGATGTTTGGCAGGTTGACAGAATCAGTACCATTCCATCAGACCTCTGGTGCGGACAAACGTGAATGTGTGTGTGTTTGTGCATGCATGGATGTGTGCATAAGAGACGGGCTTGAATATATATGCCATCTGGCAACGTTGCCTCAAACCCAGCGCTACCCAGCATTGTGTGTCGAATCAGAACCGCCGGATCATGGATCCAGATCACTGCGCGTACTAAACATAACCAAAAATAAACACACATGCAGCACTAAAGCACAGATGCTTTGAGGGAACACTCTAATTGCAGTCTGTGGATGTCAATCAAACCCCCACCCTTCCATTTTTTTCTTTGTAGCATCTTTTCTTTTCTTTTCTTCAACATGTCCAACAGACCCACGGCCCCACTGGGGACCGACAGCTGAGACCAACCTGAGAATTCTTCGAGGTGTTCATGAGTTGTGGCATGGAGAGATCTTCAGAACAGACTGATTCTTGTTATTCACTCATTAGCCAACATCACTGTTTACTTGTGAAATGCATTAAAAAGGTAAAAGTTAATGGACCGGTGCAAGAACAAAGTTAAAACTATCATAAAAACTGTTCAGTTTATTAGATCTACTTAACATTTTTTTGTTCAACCATAACAAACATATGGGTATAATTTACTGTATTGCACAGGTTAGACATCCATTCCCAATTCAACCTTTATTTATACAAGTTAGTCTCATTGAGCCTCAAGGACTCATTTAAAAGAGAGACCTGATTTGCCATAATGTGTACAACAATATTTTGAATAATTACATGATCATTGCATGCAAACATTAGAACATTTTAGACCATATGTGTCAAACTCAAGCCCTGGGGACCAAATGTGACATCTTATCTGGCCCCCAACATGTTATTTTAAATGTAAAATACTTTTATCACTTTAATTTTTTCAATAATCTTTGATCATGATGTCAAAAGTGCAACAGAGAACGTCAAATGAGACCAATCAAACTCTTGTTGAGGAACCTGCAACCACGAAAAAAATGCTGGGTATCTAACTTGAGTTGTAGATTCTGAAACCGGCCCTTAGTTTGAAAAAGGTTTTAATTTTAGCTCCGTTTTGTAAGTGGGTTTTACACCCCTGTTTTAGACAATTCAAAGTTTGATGTGTGACTGTGATCAAATGCCAGTTGAGAATATTTATAAATTTATAAAACCTAATCTGTGATTGTTTACAAACCATGTAAGATAACAAAATGACAGTTAAATCATATAAAATCCAGCTTTTTGTGGCATGTTTTAAATTTGTTATTATTATTATTTTTTTTTACACTGAAGCATAGCTGAGCTCCAAAACAAGCTGGGATCTATATCCAGTCAGTGACTTCCAGAATGATTTTTCTCAAAGGTTTCTAGACATTTTGCTTTTATTGTGTGGTTTACCAAATATCTAAGAACACCACTCCAAATTGTGCCGCACAGTTTTGTATCTAGTTTGCATGGTTTATTACAAAGCTGAATGACAATATACTTTACTAAAATGCTGTGTTGTCATCATAATGATGAAATTAATTATCTGCATTTAACCCATCAGACCTGAGGCACACCCAGGTGGGGAGAGTAGGCAGCTACGTATGTACAGTAAGCACCCAGGCAGCAGTTAGAGAATAGGTGTCTTTCTCAGGGACACCACGACATGCAAACTTGGCTGGGAGTTGAACCTGTGACTTTCTGGTCACAAGTCAGCTGCCCTACCTCTACAGCTCCAAAAAGGGCTGGTAATTGTAAAGCTGCATGACAATTTTTTTTTACTTGGGGAGTGGTTGCCAAGCGGTAAGGGAAGGTGGGACTGTGATCGGACGGTTGCCGGTTCCAATCCCTGTACAAACAACATCAAAATATGAGTGGAAATGGTGAGGCACCCAGACCTGCCTCCACCCTAAAGGCTGGGGCAAAGCTCTGCGCTCGAGCGAGCGCGGCGCCCCGCTGTGTGAGCGCCGTGCGAGCGCCGCTTGCACAAGCCTTTGAACGCTCGCGCGAACGCGCCAAGCTCTTTTTTTACGACCGCGCACGCTTGCACGAGCGTTCAAAGGCTTGTGCAAGCGGCGCTCGCACGGCGCTCACACAGCGGGGCGCCGCGCTCGCGCCGAGCTCGCTCGAGCGCGGAGCTTTGCCCCAGCCTTAACTCGCCCCACTCCAGGCCATTGAGCAAGGCTCTGAACCCCCACCATTTACCCCCAAACAGGTCTCTCTTGAAAATGAGTCATTGTTACTCATTGAGACTACTTGTATAAATAAAGTTTAAATAAAATACAAAATTGTAAGGATAGTATAGTAGTGGGTGTGGGGGTGTTAATAGGTATGCATTGGCATCTTTCATTATGTTTATTTCATATCTTGTACAACCCCTAAAAGCCATCTTCTCATTCATTTTCCTGTGATCAGAGTTTAAACCTTAAAGTGAAGTCTCTCTAAACAGCTACCTGCTGCTGCTGAGTCTCCGTCACTTCAGATCTGTAACCATTAAACACAACAAGATGTCAAGAAGTTTCCACTGAGCGCTATGGCAGCGGTGGGATAAAGAATCAATTTAAGCTTCTTCAGAAGCTGCACTTGAAACCAACGGCAGGCGTGATGGAGCAGAGATGCTAATCGCCTAAAGGCTCCGGGTGTAATGTCTTCCTTCCCATTCAGCTCGCCTGCCTCTGAAGTCGTTGTTCTTAATTATCTCCGTAGGACATACATTACCAGACCAAATGCAAATGCCATCAAAATGACAATGGGCTCGCCATCGCCTTTATCGATGGGCATTAATTGATCTTATCGTTTTCGCATTATCTAGTTCAAATGAGGTGCTTTTAATGAGCTGCCCCAAACATTTCAACACATAAATATACACAAAGGAGTGTGACTCATCTGGGCTTCAGAAGGGCATATTTCTGCGGCACCACTGCCATTAATAGCAAAAACTAATGAAAAATACATGTAGTATTCTTTTTTATTCCTAATATTTTTGTTTCCTGGATGTATAAATTTGTAATAAATTCTAAATAGCCTCGAGAGCTTTACAGAAAGACAATTTGAGTCTGTTTAACTNTCTCTCTCTCTCTCTCTCTCTTTCTCTCTCTCTCTCTCTCTCTCTCTCTCTCTCTCTCTCTCTCTCTGTGGTGGTTTGGACACAGATGTACAATGTCTGTTATTTAGAAAACTAATCTGTTAAATAAATAAAAAAACAACAGGACAGAAAGACATATTTTAACCAAAGAAAGTAACATCTTTGTTAGCACATGTAAACAAAAAATACCAGAACTAATCTCTCCTTGAATCCAACTAAGGCAACATTTGATCATTTTCTTTCTTTTTCAGTTCTTTGGTGCAGCTAGATGAGACATTTGAGACGTGAACAACATCACCAAGAATTTGCGCAAATGTAAATTGTTCTGACTAACAAATGACTATCAAGACTGTTTTTTTGCTTACTTGCAAATGAGTTTTTCTCTGCCTGTCTTAAGCTAATTTTTCCTTTCACCAAACAAGTCCCATCCTCTCACAGGCTCTTGGTTGTTAATATGCGTGAACAAATTTAGACATTTAAGGTTGTATTTTAAAGTATCACCTCATAAGAGAAACATGCAGAAAAGTGGAAAATCAAGACTTGATTTTAAAAAATGATCATCTGTGAAGCTAACAAGGTTTCAGCTCTGAGTTTTCCTCATCTATGAGGCTGAAATAAATGCTTGGAGGTTTAATTTGGCGTATAGCAAATTCAAAAGCCAATCAATGTCAAACTAAACCTGAAGCTTCTAACAGAATGAATACATGAGGTGAGCATTTGCATATAGGTAAGGAAAATTCTAATAAACAAGTCACTCATTTACAAGCTTCCAAACAACAAATGAACAATGTCAACTCTGTTCTTTCCCCTTTTTTTATTTATTATTTTGATGCACAACAAACCCCACGTTTATCTGAGTCAGAACCCATTTCTCTTTGAAACTGAAATTAAAGCAAGTTAACATATTTTGATTATTACTTGGCACTCTGGATTTGTACGACTTTGTGAGTTTAAATTACAGTGCTCATGTGTTGTAAAGTATACATAAGTGCTTGTCTTTCATAGGATGATAAAGATGCTTCAGTCCAGCCTCAAATGGAAATGAATACATCTTTTTCTGTTATTTTAGTGTCCTGAAATTGCCTCTCTTACACACATCCATCCTGTTGGCCCACACTTTTTAGTTAGAATTTATAAAGCTTGTTGGATAAGGAGCAAAAAAATGGTACTGTAGGATTTTATGTTTTATACATACAGTATTTACATTTCACTGATGCCTACTAATAATATCAATGCCTTTTAAAATATTCAAACAACAGGAAACAAGAACTTCATACTTTGTGAAAAAATGCACAAATTGACCCTTTTCTTTCTTTGCCATTGTTTATGGAGCTCTACCTGGAAACTTGTGCAGGTGTTGTTTGGTTGCATTTATTCAGTTCTGCTGATAAAGTTAACATGCAACATCAGCTGCAGATGTGCCATTATATTTCCTGCCTGAAATCTACATTTTATGTCCTATAAAATGATACATGTGATTGTTAATCTCTAACTCAGACAGAAAAACACATTGTAAATAAAATGAAAATTGGCACTTGAATTTAAACAGAAGAAATCATTTTCATTGTCATGTTCTCAAGTTAAATTATATATTTTATCTATTACTTAATGAAATCCAAAACATTTTATACCATACCAGCTTTATTTATAGAGCACCCACAGGACCAAAGTGCTGTACACACAACAAAGCAATTACACAGTCAGGTAATACAAATTATTAAAATGATTAGAAGTCACATAATAAAAGTTGAACAATCATACAATTAGATAACACAAGTGATTAAAATTATTAAAAGTCAACATCTCAGATGTGTCAAAGGCCAGGGAGAAGAGATGGGTTTTTAGAAGAGATTTAAAAACAGACATGGAAGAGTCTGATGTTCATTGAAGGTTGTTCCACAGTTTAGGAGCTGCCACAGCAAAAGCACGGTCTCCTCTGAGCTTGTGTTTTGTCTTTGGGACACTCAGGAGCAGCTGATCACATGACCTGAGGGATCGAGAGGGTGCGTATGGCTGCAGCAACTCGGACAGATAGGGCGGGTCAAGACCATTTAGCACTTTAAAAGCAAATAAAATAATTTTAAAATGAATCCTGGAATGTACGGGCAGCTAGTGCAGGGAGGCTAAAACAGAGAAATGTGGTCAAACTTTCGTGTGCCAGTTAAAAGTCGTGCAGCAGCGTTCTGTACCCTCTGAAGCTGAGAGATACACGAATCACTGATTCCTGTATAGAATGTGTTACAGTAGTCCAGCCGAGTGGTCACAAAGGCGTGAACTACTGTTTGAAAATGTTGCTTATAATAAAGGCCCCCTCATAGCTCTGCGTTCGGCCATATGCCGTACGTACGCAGAGGCACAAGCGTACCAAGTACGCGCCAAGCTCAAATTTTAAGGCCCCGGTA
Organism: Garcialebias charrua; assembly: GCA_038048925.1. Lineage (NCBI taxonomy): Eukaryota > Metazoa > Chordata > Actinopteri > Cyprinodontiformes > Rivulidae > Garcialebias > Garcialebias charrua. Next base: position 32,492 of record JBBPBX010019462.1, on the reverse strand, counting down.
TAGCTCTGCGTTCGGCCGAACGCCGTTCTGTGCGCGCGCGTTCACCCGCACAGCTCTGCGTTCGTTCTCGCGTTCATTCTCGCGTTTTTGCTCCAAATTCTTGACGTCATTTGAGCAGCCACAGCGCAGAGCGTTCGCTGATTGGTCATTTGCTGACACGCCTACTGAATTGATTGACAGGTCGGGGGAGAAAAAAAAGGCGAGCCGGCAGCTTCAGCGCAGCGGTGTTCTGTGTTTATATCTTATTAAAAAGTTCTAAAAAATAAAAAAAAAACAGGGAGCGCTGGTCCTGCAGCCCACAGCCCACCAGGAAATCTGCAGAACCTCCGCAGCCACGTAGGACCCGAGTTTAATTCGCTCGTGACAAATTCATTCATTTCCTCATCATTTCAGTCATGGAGTCAGCGGAGGAGGAAGCGATCACTTGACTTTTGGCAAAAAAACTAAAGAAAAGTCCAGATCAGGGATGAAGATGAGGAATTGACCAATGACCAATCAGCGAACGCTCTGCGCTGTGGCTTCTCAAATGACGTCAAGAATTTGGAGCGAAAACGCGAGAACGAACGCAGAGCTGTGCGCGTGAATGTGTGCGCACAGAACGCACGCGCACAGAACGCGCGCGCACAGAACGCGCGCGTAGTACGGCGTACGGCCGAACGCAGAGCTATGGGGGGGCTTAGAAAGAGTCAGCTTCACCTTATGCCATTTATCCACAGGGCCTGTTCGCGCTCGTTCGGGCTCGTTCGTAACTAGTTAACAACTAGTTATGGAGTGTACCCACAGGGGCCTGTTCACGTGAAACCAGACCTATTTTGGTGCCTGCCTCACTGAGGTACAAAGGTCCAGTTCTTTAGGGTCCAGTTATGACATCAGCACAGTGTGGTCACTGATTGGTCAGGGGGCGTATTCCTAGGTCGGAGGGCGGAGATTCAGTCTTCTCCAGTAGGTGGCGGTATGCACCTGAACGTTGTTTGCAATCCGCAAAGAAGAAGAAGAAGAAGAAGATTCAGTCTTCCAGGCAATGTTGCCAGGTGTACGATAATTATCGTATTTGTACGATAATTTTGCCTTCTGTACGATGTACGATCAATAATCCCGAAAAAGGCCAAAAATACGATAATTTGACCGTTCCTTGAATGTGTAGTTGTGATCGGTTTCCATCAGCCTGTCGCAACTGTCTGTCAGAGTTTTTTTGTGAACCCTGAATGCATCTTGAAATTCCAGCCAATCGTGCTTTTCTAAATGTGACCTAAGAGTGACGTGCGTCCGTTTGCCTCAGAACAACGGCCATGATTGGCTGAATAGCCCGCTGCGCCCGCCCCATGAGTTAGAAAAGAAGAAAAAGCAGAGCCGTGTCTCGTGTGACACCGGTCTGGAAGAAGAAGTGATGAAAATGAGAGAACATTTATATAAAGTTAAATGTTAAATGATAATTAAGAAATATATTAAGAAAATATGGCAGGAAACCTGGGACATTACTGATACAGGAAGACATTTGCACAACAAAAAAGGTAGGAATTATGGTGATGTGCTGTACATGAGTGCTGCATCAAAATACTTACAGTCCTTAGACTCCATTTACCACGGTGCCCTTCGGTTCATTACTGACTCCAGTTATCGCACTCATCACTGTGAGCTTTACGTAAAATCTGGCTGGTCATCTCTCAGCACTCGCAGATACACTCACTGGATATCCTTCATCTACAAGACCCTCCTAAACCTAGTCCCGTCATACCTCACCTCCTTAATACAAACATCACACAGTCATTACTCCCTGCGCTCTAACGATTTAGTCCTCCTGTCAGTTCCTCCTGTCAGAACTGAACTAGGAAAAAGAGCATTCAGCTTCGCCGTCCCCTCAGCCTGGAACAACTTACAGAAAGATCTGAAACTATCAACATTCATCTCTCCTGGATCCTTTATGTCAACCGTAGTAGAAAATGTCATCAAGAAACTTGACCATTGCAGATGTTTCTAACCATTACTTATCCAATATACATGTCATTGTTGATTTTTTAACTTTATTTACACAACCGAGGTCTGTCTGCTTGTTTTGTATATAATGTATATAGAAATCTGTCATATCCTGTTGGTTTTGAACTGTCATCTGTTTACTGTGATTGTAGTTTTCTTTATTTTCTTTTGATAAGTGCAAATGCCTATTGCCAATGTGACGTGTGCTGCTGACCACTTGACCAGGTCACCCTTGTAAAAGAGATCTCGATCTCAACGGGCTCTACCTGGTTAAATAAAGGTGATTGATTGATTGATTGAGGAAATACAAGGAAAGCAGGAAGAAACAGGAACTTACTCGCATTAGAACAGGACACACAGACCTTAATAAATCTCTCAAAAATAATTGGAAAGCTTGCAACAGGACTTTTTTGTGACATGCAATCTCCCTGAAACGGTTCAACATGTCTTTATGGGATGTCCAGGGCATGAAACAAAGAATGCATTAACAAAAATAAATAAATAAAATTAATATTAAATTTACAATTAGGGATGTTTTTAGTAGTGATATCATTAAAGCTAAAGATCAAGTTATTATTTCCTTGAAAATACAAACTTAATAGACAGAATTTAGTTGAGTTATTAAATTAAAACCGCCATGAAACAAAACAAGCGCGGGGGGGCGGGCTCATTAGTTGCCACCAGACATTAATACGTATTATTGTCTATGGTTCCCACCAGTACTGACGCCACAACGCTGTGAGTGCCTGTAGACGCTATTCAACAACAGAGTGCATACTTGTTATTTTGGTTTTGACGGATGCACGATAATCCCCCTCAAAATACGATAATTTCAGGGCTCTAGTACGATAATCCTACATTTCTCACCTGGCAACACTGCTTCCAGGAAATGCAAACTGCCATCCCGCCAAACTCTAGAACAACAAGTTGGAGGAGCACATTTTTGAGAATTAACACAGGCTAATAATTATGTCACAACCGTGGTCAAACGCGGAGGTTCAGGCTTTTCTGTATTTGCTGGCCGATGAAAATATTCAGAGGGAGCTGGATGGAGTGACGTAACCCGAATAGATGCTTTGAGGGAGAAGGAGCTTGCACAGCACAGTGTTTTAAGGAAGCTGGAGCTCACACATGAACAAGCTTTAAAAGACATGGAGCTCAGACATGAACTAGCTTTAAATGAAAAAGGGCTTGTTTTGAAGCAGCAATGCGCTGCTCTGAGGGGAAAAGCAGTTAGGTTTGAGCAGCAGAAATCGGTGTTGCAAAATATGGTTCGTGTGAGAGGCATAGGATAAAAATCGCTTCAGAATAAAAAATAAAAATAAACTCCACGGCCAGCAGGACGCCCACGTCTCCAACAACAACGACAGCAAAATCACCTCCAGCTTCTCCCAACAAGACAGCAGGACTCCCACAACAAAAACGACAGCAATTCTTCTTCTCACAACGACAACATCAGGTTCTCTTCTCTCACAGGTTCATCTTTGGCTTCATCAAACGACTACATCAAACCGCTTCAACATACGGCTTCTTCATTCGACCCTGGCTCCTCTCAAGCGGCTTCTGCTGCTGGGACCTCAGCCTTCTCTTCTCACTGCTGCTTGGACCTCTTCTCTGCTTCTCCTGCTGCATGGACCTCTGCTCTTCTCCTGCTGCATGGACCTCTGCTCTTCTTCCTCTGCGTCTGCTGCTTCTTCATCTGGGGCTGCTGCAGCTGCTTGGACCTAAATAGAGGGAGCAATCACCTCACCTACAGCATGCCTCAATGAGCAACAGCTGCAGCCAATCAGCCTCCCAAAACCCCTAAACACCTCATCCCTCTGGCCTGAATAAAAAGACATCCCCATGGGATATAACACCCCCACACAAAAAACTTTGCATGGGATGATGCCTTAGCACCCATGCAAAGACAAAAACAAACCCAAAAACAACAAAGTAAAAAAAAAACCACAACCCAGCATAATAACAAACCGACAAACACTACCAGAGGGACCGCTTGAGCCCCAACACACCTCAACCAGTCACCCTCAGAATACTACAAACCCAAAAAGGCGTCGCTTGTCACGTCCCACCCCGGAAGGCCACCGTATAACATCACCCACAGTAACATTCCATCTAACTACGCCAGTGTGAGTGTTAAGGCCCCAGTATAGCTCTGCGTTTTGCCGAACGCCGCTCTACGCGCGCGTGTTGTGCGCAAGCAGTTCATAGTATAGCTCTGCGTTCATTCTCGCGTTAATGCTCGGGTTTTCGCTCCAAATACTTGACGTCATTTGAGCAACAGCAGGGCGGAGCGTTTACCTACGGGACAAATTGAGGTCGCTGATTGGTCATTTGCTGACACGCCTACTGAATTGATTGACAGGTCGGGTGGGGAAAAAAAAGGCACTTCACACAGCTTCTGCCGCAGCGGTGTTCTGTGTTTATATGTTAATAAAAAGTTCTAAAAAATAAAATAAAAACAGGGAGCGCTGGTCCAGCACACCAGAACACCAGGAAATATGCAGAACCTCGCGCAGCCACGTTGGACATGAGTTTAGTTCGCTCGTGACAAATTCATTCATTTCCTCATCATTTCAGTCATGGAGTCAGCGGAGGAGGAAGCGATCACTTGACTTTTGGCAAAAAAACAAAAGAAAAGTCCAGATCAGGGATGAAGAAGGGGAATTTAATACATTTGTGTCTCATACAAAACAGTCCGGCGCCGGGCAGTTTATTGTGAGACAACGCACTTGCGTACGCGGTCATAAAATTTGAGCTTGTCGCGTACATGCCCTATGGGGCTATGCTTGTGCACAAGCGTAGCCCCGTACGTACGACGTACAACGGCGTACTGTCGTACGCAGAGCTATACTGGGGCCTTTAGAATGTTCCCATTTCACACCAAACCGAGGGAAACTGTCAACCTCCGTCCCATCACTCCCATCATTGGACAACAACATTTTCCTGCTCTAAAAGACATTTCCTCTCATCCAGAATTTCAATTTCTTTTTCTCTGAGATCAGCCTGAATACGTTGACATTTTGTGACTCATCCCCTACACGCTGAGTTCAATCTGCTGCCTTCAGGTACAAGATATGGCCTACCAAGGTGTAGAACTAACAGATTAAAGGACAACACCCACCATGACACTAACAATTCACCATATTGGACAATTACTGTAATTTATTATTAGGTCTATTTTCATTTTTGCATTTGGGCCAGGCGAGGGTTAAAAAAACAAAAAAAACCAACCCACTCCCGAATGAATCCGGAAACCTGGCCGAAGAGTCCCGAAGGGTCATGTGACTTTTGTTACATCGATCTCCACCCAGAAGGCAGAAGGTAGGAGTGAGTTTCCATGGAGGTTTATGAGAGAGAGTGCGTTAAAACTGCATATTTCCTGCATATTTCCTGGTGCATTTGTGTGTATATGGACCAGCGCTCTGATTTTATTTATTATTTATTTTATAACACCGCTGCGGACCTGTTGCTGCTCTCATTCATTCTGCCCAGAGGAGCGAGCCGCGCGCGTCTCTGGCTCCTCGTTCTGCTGGTCACCTTTGAAGTTCCTCGTGCCGGTGTAATTTGCTCCCTGGAGTGTATGTATTTGCTCTCGTCAGCCTTGTTGCGGGGAGCATGCAGGGAGCACGCGGGGAGCAGCGTGCAGAGCTCAGCTGCGCGGCTGGTTGCCTTTCTGATCACGGGGCGAGAGAATAAAAAGCCGATGCGGAAATGAATGAATTTGTCGCGATCAAACGAATTAAACTAGTATGTCTAAGTGGATGCTTGCTAGTAGCTCTTCCCTGTTTCTAAATAAACCCCGTTTGGCTGGACTTCGTCTGCAGTGTTGGCGTCATTACATTGGTGTCAGAAGTAAACCAACGCTATCGAGGCGAGTGAGTACTACTAGCTCGTCGCCTCCACCCGCGACATCAGCGTCATGGACGGAGCGCTCGCCCAGGTGAAAATTAAAGCGGAGGGACTAGAGGACGAGGAGGGCCGGAGAGAGGAGTTAGCTAAAGTAACTCAGGCAACGGCTGCTCCGCACAGCTCTACAGCGAGCATGGCTACGGGGGGGGTCCATCAACGCCATTTTCTCCAAGAGCGCGAAGACTCACATGGCGGCAGCCATGACAGTTACTACAGCGTTGTCCAAAACGTCACCGTCCCGTTGAAGACGCCCAAGTACTCTGGTAGGTCCAGCTGGGAGGCCTTCCATGCACAGTTTGAGCTGCTGGCTCATGCAGGGAGGTGGACAGTGGAGCATAAAGCCCTGCAGCTGGCTCTCTGCCTACAAGATGATGCACTGGACTGCCTGTTGCTTCTAGGCTCAGAGGACAGAAAAGACTATGATGCACTAGTTGGAGCTTTAAAGAGGCGGTTTGGACAATGTGTGCAACCAGACATTTTTAAAAATAAACTCTGCAACAGGAGCAGGTTGCCGGGTGAACCCCTGCGTGTTTTGGCTAATGACATTGAGAGCCTCACACGCAGAGCCTATTCACACATGCAGTCAGGGGTTCAGAATGAACTAGCAAAAGATCAGTTCATCAGAGCCCTGGCACCACCGGAGCTGCGTGTGCAGGTTCAGCTGATGCACCCCCGATCCCTGCAAGACGCATTGGACTTAGCAGTGGAGAGAGAGTGTTTGCTGGGAGTAGCAGCGGGAAACGACCTGAGAGGACAACCACCGGCATGCAGATCTGCGGAGGGGGCAGAGCTGAACCAGGAGAAACCTGCTTGGGTCTCGGAGCTGACAGAAATGGTCCGAGCGGTGGCACTGCAGTCGACGCGGGACTCCTCCGCACCCCCGGCCGTTTGTTGGGGCTGTGGCCAACCGGGACACCTCCTGAGGCGGTGTCCTAAAACAGTCAAGACGCAGGGAAACGACACGGGGTCTGCGGGGGGGAGGAATCGCAGATCCCGACCGTAGCCTCCACACCTCCATCGCCAGTGGGCGGGGGCCGACAGCTCGAACAGGGGGCCCGAGCCCAGAATCCCTCCGAAATTGACTCCGCCCCCGACCAAGCGACCGTGGTTGTGGTGGTCGGCCGCACATGTGTTGGAGACTTTTGTTATGTCCCCGTCTCAGTGGAAGGGTTCCCATGCACGGCCCTGATTGACACTGGTTCCACGGTAACACTAGTGAGGCCTGAGATGGTACCGGACTGGACTCTGATCCAACCCACCACAGTGCAGCTGCGCACAGTCACAGGGGACATGGCACCTATGAAGGGGAGGGGGACAATGACTTTTAATGTAGGTGGCCGATCTATCACCCACCCTGTGTGGGTAGCAGAGGTGCAAGACATGTGCATATTGGGGCTGGACTTTTTAGGGGTTCGGGGTGCCAGTTGGATTTGGGTGTGGGGACATGGAGCTTAAGGAGGGCCCTCTCATTCCACTGTTGCCCACTGCTCCTGATCATACCCCCACGGGTCCTGTGGCCTGCTACACAGAACCGCAGATTGCAGCTATTGAGCCCATCCCACCTCAGCCCAGCCAGATTACTGCCACCATGGCCCCCGCACCTGCGAACCCTATGCCCACAGTGTGGGTGCCTCAGGAGACTGAAGATGTTGCGGTGACCTTGGTGCGGAAGATCTGGGCAGAGAACTGTAGGGGTTTAGACACTCAGCAGCAGGAACAACTGTTGCAGCTGCTCATGGACTTTAAGGACATTTTTGCCCTGAGTGAAGACCAGGTGGGGCGGACTCGTTTGGTGGAACATGACATCCTGACGGGAGGTGCACGCCCAATAAAATGTCGTCCCCGCCGGCTTCCCCTGGCCCGTCAGGAAGCATGTGACAGGGCAGTGTCAGACATGCTGCAGGCTGATGTTATCGAGCCTTCAAACAGTCCCTGGGCGTCTGCTGTTGTCATGGTGCCCAAAAAGAATGGAGAGTGGCGTTTGTGTGTTGATTACAGACCACTGAACGGGGTGACTGAGAAAGACTCATATCCACTGCCTAGGGTCGACGAGTCACTAGACCTGGTGTCCGGCTCCAACTGGTTCTCGTCTCTGGACCTTCGGAGCGGTTATTACCAGGTCCCCCTAGCAACAAGTGCCAGACCTAAGACTGCTTTTTGTACGGGGCGGGGACTCTGGCAGTTTAAGGTGCTCCCGTTTGGACTGTGCAATGCACCTGCCACCTTTTCCAGGCTGATGGACCAGACGCTGGCTGACATTCCTCGCCAGGAGTGTCTGGTGTATCTGGATGATATACTGGTCCATGGCGCCTCTTTTGCAATGGCTATGGACTCACTCTGTAGAGTGCTGGAGAGAATTAGAGCTGCGGGCCTGAGACTCCACCCAGATAAGTGTCACTTTATGCAACAAGAGGTGTCGTTTCTGGGCCACCGAGTCGGCAGAGAGGGGATCGGCACAATGGAGGACAAAGTAAAGATGGTGGCAGAGTGGCCAACCCCCACGACTCAGAGAGATCTTAAAAGCTTCCTGGGACTGGCTTCTTATTACAGGAGGTTTGTGCGGGGGTTCGCAAGTATAGCAGCCCCCCTTTTCCAACTACTCCAGAAGAACAGAGACTATGTGTGGACTGAACAGTGCCAGGGAGCGTTTGACCGCCTGCGGCAAGCTCTGACTGAGTCCCCAGTCCTCGCTCCTGCAGACCCTTCCCTCCCCTTCATCCTCGACACGGATGCAAGTGGCGTGGGGGTTGGGGGGGTCCTGTCCCAGCTGGGGAAGGAGGGTGAGAGAGTGGTGGGGTATTTCAGCAGGGCCTTTAACAAAGCTGAGAGGCGCTACTGTGTGACAAGGCGGGAGCTGCTGGCAGTGGTACTTTCTCTACGCCATTTTAAGTACTACCTGTGTGGCTTGTCATTCACGATCAGGACTGATCACTCAGCCCTCCAGTGGCTGATGTCTTTTAAAGAACCTGAGGGTCAGGAGAGGTTGGAGGAGGAACTGCTGCATCAGACCCATCGAGGATCAGGTCAGAGTGACTTGGCGATCTGCAGAGAGCTGCAGGTGGTTGGCACAGACAGCTGGAGGCACCATCAGGAACAAGACCCTGACATCCAACCTGTGTTGCAGTGGGTGGAGAGGCAACTGAAGCCGCCGTGGGAGGAGGTTGCTGGACTCTCGCTGGCAACTAAAGGGTTGTGGTCCAAGTTTGAGGCTCTGCGACTGGAAGATGGAGTACTGCAGAGGTCATGGAAGAACCCTTCCACAGGTGAGGAGCGGTGGCAGATTGTAGTCCCAAAAGGCCTGAAAGACGTAGTCCTGCAGGGCGTGCATGGAGCGTCTGGGTCTGGACATTTTGGTGTCACAAAAACTCTCCGTCGCCTCCGACAGGGGTTTTATTGGGGCCAGTGTAGGAGGGATGTGGAGGATTTCTGCCGCTGCTGTGACCTCTGCACGGCACGGAAGGGGCCGACGGGTCAGTCTCACGCCCGCCTACAACAGTTTGTTGTAGGAGCCCCGATGGAACGAGTGGCCGTGGACATCATGGGCCCCCTACCACGCTCAGACAGGGGAAACTGTTATGTCCTGTCGGCTATAGACTATTTTACAAAATGGCCGGAGGCGTACGCCATCCCTGATCAGGAAGCAGAGACTGTGGCAGATGCTTTGGTTGGGGGCCTGATTAGCAGGTTTGGGGTACCAGACAGTATTCATAGTGACCAGGGGAGAAATTTTGAGTCACGGGTGTTTTCTGTCATGTGTAACCGCCTTGGCATCCACAAAACAAGAACGACACCATTACATCCCCAGAGCGATGGCCTAGTGGAAAGGCTCCACCGCACCCTGGGACAGCAGCTGGCCATCCTCACAGCAGAGCATCAGCGGGACTGGGACGAGTAACCTGCCACTGGTGCTAATGGCATGCCGCTCAGCTGTACAGGACTCCACGGCATGCACCCCATTGCTCCTCATGTTGGGGAGGGAGCTGCGTACACCAGCCGAACTGTCCTTCGGGCACCCGCCGGATGCACCTGATGTTCCAACGAGTCCCGAGTATGCCCGGAAACTTCAGGACAGGTTAGAGACAGCCCATGCGTTTGCCCGGAGGTAACAAGAGCAAGCAGGCATGCGCCAGAAACAGAACTATGATGTAAGGGCTAAGGGCCGACACTTCACTCCAAGGGAGCCGGTCTGGGTGTACAACCCTCGTAAGAAGAAGGGACGGTGCCCGAAGCTGGATAGTCAGTGGGTGGGTCCCTGCAGAGTTTTGGAGCGCCTGGGGGAGGTGGTCTACAGAGTGCAGATGCCCCATAACAGGAGAAGAGTAGCTTTGCACAGGGACAGGTTGGCCCCTATCAAGGCAGGTCCGCACCTCAGTCACCAGAAGGCCAACGGTCAGGGTCTCTGGTGCGTCCGCCAACCTCCCCAGAAGCCTTATCACCAACATTGGATGATGCCCTGGCCGCAGGGCCTGTAACGCCGCTGGGAGCTCGCCCGTAGCGGACGAGGAGGGCTCCAAGACGGTTTGATGACTTTGTCTGTCCCCTCGTGGGCGAGGGACTCTGTAGTGGAGGGGTAGTGTAACGACCCTGTGTTTGTTCTGCTTTGGGTCCAAGTGTTTCTGTGTATTTGTTGAGTTGTACTATGTTCTGTTGAGTTGTTGTGATTCTGTTGACCCCCGCCCTCATGTGTTGTACTGGTCGTGGGGGTAGGGGAAGGGTAGGAGCAGGGAGGAGGGACCGGGAACTGATAGACGAAGAAGAAGAGTCCGAGAGCGTGTTGTTGTTAGCAGATAGCTAGCAGTGTGTTCGCTCGCGTGTGTACCACATTTTCTTTTGAGGCGTGAGCTGTAGCCTCAGTGATAACAGCTCTTCCCTGTTTCTAAATAAACCCCGTTTGGCTGGACTCTGTCTGTAGTGTTGGTGTCATTACAATATTTACATGTTTTATTCTCAGTGTACTTTCAGTTTTGATCTTTCATCGTTATTTTAATTTTTTTTCAAATTTATTTATTGAGGCTCTCATAGCAAATACAAACACATCTGTTAATTATAGGATATACAAGGAGCCTGCGAGTTACGAACGAGTTCCGGACCTAAGGACCGTTCGCAGCTCGATTCTGCCGTAGCTCGGGGGTGAAAATAATGTCTTGTTCGTAGGTCCTGATTTTGTTCGTACGTCGCGGAAATAACGCTAACGGAACGTCGCACACAAATTTATCGGCATGAGACTGAACAAGCGGACATACTAGGCCATAAACATGCACAGAACTTTATTTACAAACACTTATCTAACACATTACACCACACATTCATCCATAAACACACACAGTAACTGTACAGCATGTACAGTACAGGTAGTCCCCGATTTACGAGCGCTCTGATCTACGAGGTTCCAGACTTACGAGCTGGCGAATTTTTGGAAAAAACGCAAAAAATACTGAGTTTTCATGTGTTTTTTCACCACAGTTAGTTAGCTAAGCATATGGACACACGTTTCCGATCATTTTTATGCACTCATAAGCAGTTTTTGGATGAAAATAGAGTGTTTTTAGTCGCGCTAGCGAAACCGTTCCAATTTACGAGCGAAATTCCGGACTTACGAGAGACATGGCAACCGTTCCGAAATACGAGATTTCCGGTTTACGAGCGCCTCGTTGTAACGGATCTCGCTCGTAAATCGGGGACTACCTGTAGTGTGCAGTAATGTCAAACATTGCTCTTCAGCATAGCACATTCAATACTGTAAAATTATTACAGAATAAAATAATTAATTAATACAGAATAAATAAAAATATAATTTCTTACTTTGAGATGGTCAAAGCCGACATCTTAGGTTGCCATGCGTTGATGTTGTCGGGTCGAGCAGCGCGATGAACCACGGCAGCTGCTCGAGGCCTGTGTTAGCTTCTGCTAGCTGCCTGTTAGCCAGGCCATGAGCTGGTGTTCGCGCGGCGGTCCGGCGCGATGACAGAGCAATCGGTGATCGATCCGCGGCTGCTGCTCCAGGCTGAGACGTCCACAGAGTTCACAGAGCGATTCCAGCTTAGTAATTTATCCATATGAGGCAATCCTGGACCAAACAGTCCTCACAACCAGCTGCCGGGACAACAGACATACCTAAAATGGCTGCCGGGACATTTCCTGGAACGGCCGGAAGTTGCACAATTATGATAAAAACTTATCTTTTTTTTTTTTAATTGAGAAAGCCAGTTACATTACAATTATAGTTATATTGATTTCCTTCTCTTTTTACATTCTCAGTTTCCTCATTTTTCCTTTTTAACAAACCGAACAGCAGCTAGAGAAATAAAATAATAATAATAATAAAATGAAAATAAACAAAAAAAAATAATAATAAAATAAAACAAAATAAAAACCTAAGCAAAAACCAACCAGAACTTACATGTGAGTGGCGGGGTAGCCTGAATATTAACAATCATTGACATTATATATCAAGTCCAGATATCAACCTGAATGGCAGCAAGGTTTACACGAAGTCAGACATAACAGGTTTAACATATTCTGTCCATTTTGACCATATCTTATAGAATGTGACCATCTGAACATTAATGGAATAAGACATCCATCCATCCATCCATCCATCTTCTTCCGCTTATCCGGGGTCGGGTCGCGGGGGTAGCAGCCTAAGTAGGGAGGCCCAGACTTCCCTCTCCCCAGCCACTTGGAGCAGTTCCTCCGGGGGAATCCCAAGGCGTTCCCAGGCCAGCCGAGAAACATAGTCCCTCCAGCGCGTCCTGGGTCTTCCTCTGGGTCTCCTCCCGGTGGGACGTGCCCGGAACACCTCACCAGGGAGGCGTCCAGGAGGCATCCTAACCAGATGCCCGAGCCACCTCAACTGGCTCCTCTCGATGGAATAAGACAGTTTCTCCAATACATAAATCTCTTTCACTACATTAATCCAGTCTTCAGTTGTTGGGGGTTCCTGTTTAAGCCATTTTCTTGTGAGGGCCTTTTTGCTCCCCGCCAGCAAAATGTACAGAAGTTTTTGATCATTATAGTTCAGTTTATCGACCGGTATGTTACATAGAAATATGCATTCAAAGGTTAAAGGAAAATCGAATGTGAAAATGTTCTGTAGATGCTCATGTATTTGAGACCAATATTGTTGAATGGTTTGGCAGCCCCAGAAAATATGGAAATGATTGGCACCATCCCTGCCACATCTCCAGCATGCACTACCTTTTCCTTGATATCGTTTCTGCTCTGGGGTTATGAAAAATCTTAAAATGTTTTTCCAGCAAAATTCACGCCAAACCTTTGATCTTGTTGTTGTCCATGGTATCTTACAAATGTGGTCCCAATCTTCCTCTGGAATCGTCAGGTTACCTTCTTTTTCCCATTTCACTTTAACATAAACAGTGCTGTCTTTCTTACACTGCAGGATGGCGTTATATATCCTGGAAATAATTTTGCCCGTCTTTGATTTAGATAATGATATAAATGTTTCCACAAATCCCAAATTTTGTAAATGTATTTGTAGGTCTTGGTAAAAATAATTTCTCACCTGTAGATATCTAAAAAAGTCATCTGTGCATAAGTTGTATTTTGTTTTCAAGGATTCAAAGCTTTGGAACGCCCCCTTGTGGACAAAAGAATGATAACTAGTTAGGCCTTTTGAAATCCACCTCTTAAATCTACCATCATGTTGATTTGGAATGAAATCTGAGTCATAGGCGCACCATCGCAGAATTTTAGAGGCATTTTCTAGTCCACATATTTTAATTGCTTCGTTCCAAGCCGATATCATTACTTGCGATATTGGTTCATCTGCCAAATTGATTTTGGTTTGCAATTTTGTGTCGGCTATTATGGCTTTAATCGGTATTGTTTTAATTGTGTCCCCTTCAACATCTTTCCATCCTGCAGTGTAATCCGGACAGCACAAACATATCAAAGGTCTTAACTGAGCTGCACAAAAATATTCTCTCAAACAGGGAAGCCCCCAACCTCCTTTTTCTTTTTTTAACTGTAAAGTTTTGTATTTAACTCTGGCTTTTTTCTCTTTCCAAATATATTTTGACAGCATTCTATCCCATTCTACAAATTGTTTTGAGGGTATGGGGACTGGCAGTGATTGAAATAGATACAACAGTCGGGGAAGGATGTTCATTTTAACTGATTCAATCCTGGAGTGTAGGTCAAAAAAGGGTATGGCATTCCATCTTTGGATATCAGATTTTATGTCTATATTCAGGGGGGCATAATTGACCTCAAACATTTTAGTAGGGTCACGGTGTATCATCACCCCCAGATACCTAACACCATCTGCATCCCATTTCCATTTGTAGCAGTTCTTGATTTCAACTGGTGGATCATAATTCAGCGTTAGTACCTGCGTTTTGTTCACATTAACCCTGTACCCTGAGAAACAGCCATATTCTGATAGGATTTTCATTACTTTGGGGAGAACCTGCGTAGGATGCGTTATAACAAGTAACAAGTCATCAGCAAATAATGCCAATTTTTGCTCCCCTCCTGCTGTCTTTACTCCTGTTATATCCTGTCTCTGTCTGATCCATTGGCTCAATGGTTCTATAAACAAGGCAAATAAAAGTGGTGAAACGCAGCAACCTTGGCGGGTACCTCGTTCGAGAATGAATGATTCAGTAAGATCTCCATTAATTTTGATTTTGGCTGTTGGTTTATTATACAACCCAGAAATAGTATTTATTATAGATTTATCAAATCCAAATCTCTCAAGTACCTGATATAAAAAGGACCACCTCACCGAATCAAATGCCTTTTCGGCGTCTAAACTTAACATTAAAGTCTCTATTTTTTGTCTATGAACCTGGCTCATTATATGCAAAACTTTCCTAATGTTGTCCTGAGTTTGACGGTGTTTGATAAAACCTGTTTGATCATTATGTATTAGTCCTGGTAAAATTGTCTCAAGTCTCTTTGCGATGATGGAGGTGAACAACTTATAATCAATATTTAATACACTGATTGGGCGGTAATTATTACAGTCTAGTTTATCTTTTCCTTCTTTCGGAATTATGGAAATTATTGCTTCCCTCCAAGAGGGAGGTACTGTTTTTCCTTCCATTACCCAATTAAATGTTTTCAGCAAGGTGGGAGTCAAATGATCCTGCATTATTTTGTACCATTCTGGGCCAAATCCATCTGCCCCTGCCATTTTTCCTCCTTTTAGTCTTTTAATTGCTGAGTGAATTTCTTCTCTGGTTATTGTGGATACTAACATTTTATTTTGTTCCTCTGTCACTGTTGGTAACTCTAGTTCAGACAGAAAAGTATTGACTTCTTGATTATTATCTACATGGGTTTGGGAATAAAGTTTTCTGTAATAATTCTGAAAGCATTGTTGAATTTTCTCCTCTTCAGTTTCTATTTGACCATTTAAAGGATTTTTTATTTTATGTATAGTTCTCTCCGCTTGTTGCTTTCTGAGTTTATACGAAAGGAGTTTTAGTGATTTTCCTCCTACATCACCATACTGCTGTTTGTTTAAAATGATTTTTTTCTGTACCTCAATCATGTTTAGGTCATCTAATTCTTTTTTAAACTTTTCCATATCAGCTTTAATGTCATCATTCATAGTCGCAGAGTGTTGGTGTTGCAGCTTTAACAATTTATCTTCCAAGCCTTTACGTTTTTGCATATTTTCTCGTTTTAAGTGGGAGGATACACTAATTATTTTCCCTCTAATCACCGCCTTCAGTGCATCCCATAATATTCCTGGTGACACCTCTTCATTATCATTTTGAGCTAAATAATTCTCTATTTCTTTTTTTAAATTCTCTTTAATGTTTGGGTAGTTTAAAATATTTGTGTTCAACCTCCATAATGTAGATCTATTTTTCCTGTTCAGACAAATGTCAGCATAAACTGGATTATGATCAGAAATTGTACAGGGACCAATTTCACATGTTTTGATTTTAAACAAATCATTCTTGAATGTGAGAATGTAATCTAACCTAGAATATATGTTATGTGGGTACGAGAAGTGGGTGTATTCTCTATTAGTTGGGTGTTGTTCTCTCCATACATCAACTAAACCTAAATCACCCATAAGGCGTCCCATCCTCTTACCAATATTTCTTACATCACCTTTCCCATTAGAGGAGTCTAATTTGGCGTTTAATAAGGTATTAAAATCACCGCTGCATAATAAAGTTCCCTGACTCCTTGTTGTTGCAATTTTGAGAATCTGTTTATACAATGACCAATCGCTGCCAGGTGGAATGTATACATTCAGGAGGGTAGTCATGGCACCATCAATCTTACCCGTTATCATTATATACCGACCTTCTTTATCTTTGTATTCTGATATATGTTCATAGTTAAGAGTTCCGGATAGCAAAATCGCCACTCCCCTCCGCCTCCCAGAACTGTGGGAAGAATAAAACACATGTTTAAAACCCATCCTGTTCAATTTAGCATGCTCTTTATCACTCAGATGCGTTTCCTGCAATAGAACAATTTGGACTTTATCTCTTTTAAATTTAGATAAAGCTTTCTGCCTTTTTACTGGACTATGTAAACCATTAATATTATTTGACACCATTTTTATCAACCTGCTACTCATCTAAATTATATTTCTTGATTATACCATGTACCTTAATGGGCTCCCCGCTCACTCTTGAAAACACTGAACATAGAACAAATAAAAAAGTCAACATCAAAAACAAAGTCAAAAACAAAGTCAAAAACAAAACAAACTCAACCAGAACTCTTGACTTCCAAGGTGGGGGTCTCTGGGGTAGACCCTGCTTCACCCCCAAAGGCGGCTTCCTCATCGGTCAATGAAGGGGGCCCTTAGTGGCTAAGGCCTCAGTGTAGAACGCACCGTGAGAAACCTAACTTATTTACTATTGTACATCATAAACCAAATGCAAGTCTTAATTATTAATAACAGAGTGGATCAACCTCATTTTTCTGTGCGTGTGGGAGATGTCCTCTTGAAAGTTCTGAGTTTTTCTTTGTAGCCGGCTGCTTGGTCCTGCTTCTTGCTTGTCGTTCTGCTCCTTGGTCCCCGGGGCACCCTGCTCCAGGACAGCTGCCTCAGCTGCTCCAGGGCCGTTTCTGGTGACTTAACGACCTGCACAGCGTAGCCTCTGCTGGACATGTCTTCAGTAGCTTCCACCACCGTGTTGTAAATCTTCGTTTCGTCTGCATACTTCACCCTCAGCCGGGCTGGGAAGAGAGTCTGAAAAGGGATCTGCTGCTCCTTCAGGATCCTGCGCACTTCTGCATATTCTTTTCGTTTTTTCAAAATCAGAGGGGGGTAGTCATGATCCAAGTTCACTTGCTTGCCGTTCCAGGTAAATCCTCTTTTCTGCCATGCCTTGCGGAGGAGGAGATCTTTGGTTTTAAAACTGAGGAATGTCACAATAATAGAACGTGGTGGCGCGTCGCTTGGAGGTGGAGGGCCTAGAGAGCGGTGCGCCCGTTCAATGTTTATGTCGAGCTCGTCTTGGGACAGGGCCAGGCCCTCACGGAGCAACTTCTCCACAAAGTCACACATTGATGCCGAGTCACGTTCAGCCTCTTCGGGTACACCATAAATCCTCATGGTCTCTCTTCGTGAACGGCTCTCTAGACCCATTAATTTATCCTCAAGTTTTATTTGTAGCTTTATTATTTCAGTGACGGCCTCCTCCGTAGCTACGATCCTCTCCTCTGCTTTTTCAATCCGACCCTCTGCCTCGTCTAGTCTGGCGTTCATCTTTCGGATTTCTTCTTTAATTTCCTCCAAATGCGCAAACTTCCTGATCAGCAAGATTCTCTGATCCGGGCTGTGAGCTCCTCATCCCAGCTGTTGTACGAACTGAATCGCACAATGGGAGCGGCGGTAGACCACCGCGGACCTGCGGTGCGCTTTGGAACTCGTTTACAACCGCCCGGCCTCAATCAGGGCACAGATGGGGGTTCGTAGCTCGGAACCTCATATGATTCGGCGATTTTGGACCTGAACAGCACCTGGACTTGGAAGGCTGCAGTCAAAAAGAACACTGTGGCCTGGATTGAAGATAAACAAAAGAACTATCTAATCTGGTTTCTGCACACGACCTTGAAAAGAAGGCTGTCTGGAAACTATTCTCCTGGAGTGAAGCTGAGAGACCTTGCTGACCCCCCCCCCCAGAGATCTCTGTGGGTGTGCTCGGAGGCGCCAAGCTGAACAACTGCTGAACTGTGCTATCTGAATGTTGCTCACAGACTCTTTGATCTCCTTGCATGTCGTCAAACTGCAACAATGTCTTGTCTGGATGTGCTTAATGCTGATAGAGTTTTTGGGACTTTATCATAGAGTGTCTTAAGGCAATCTTTGATAGATTCTTTTTTTGAATATCACAAATGATACCTATTGTGTTTTCCTTTTTTCCATATCTGATTTGACCTTCATCCCGAGACGGATGAGAGAGGCCGCGCTGAAGAACATGTCATGTGTTTGAATATGCAGCAGCTTTACATTCTTTCCCTCTTCTGGACGACTGTGTATACATTATCACGTTGTATTGGTGAGAACTGGTGCAATGTTAATAAAAGCTCTTGTATCTTGTATCTTGTATCTTGTATTTAGATTTATAAAGAAGCTGTTTGGAATTGAGTTTGGTAACATCTGCAGACAGTACAACATCCTGGGTAATATGTTCATTTTGAGCACACTCATCCTACCCAACCAAGAAACAAGTAAAGTTCCCCATCTAAGTAGATCTTCCTTTACTCCAGCCATAATTGGTTCCAGGTTAAGTTTTACCAGTTTTTTAAGACAAGGGCTGATTCTTATTCCAAGATAAGTTATTCCTGCCGGTGACCAATGGAAGGGGAAGTTACTGGGCACAACAGACTCTGTCATAGCCCCAACAGGCATGGCCTCTGTCTTTAACAAATTAACCTTAAAACCCGACACGTGTCCGAATTGCTTTAAACATTCCATCAGATGCGGGATAGATGTATCAATCTTATCCAAGAATAAAAGTACATCATCCGCATAGAGAGAGATTTTATGTATTTTATCTCCAACCTCTA